>SHCU01000119.1:194253-218959 GCA_004307685.1 Ceratina australensis
CGATTTTAAGGCGCGTTCAAATAAATTTACCGATCTCCGTTTACAATTAATTATTGAAAACTTATTCGAAGGAAACGTAACAGTCGGCAGTGTTAGCTATGACAGATTCGATTGGTTTGCACAGTTTATGCATAATTAATTGTTGGACTTAAAATCTTAACAATACCCTGTCTTAAATGTTTTACCTAAAGTGGGCTTATTGATTCTTATGAAAATGGAAGATTAAAATGTATAATAAATCATTATTATACGGTAATTTCTTCCTCATTTAAATCACAGGGTAAATCACTCGATCATTCAACTCTTCCAACATCTCGCGGACAATTCGAGATACAACGTATTCTTCTTTCCGTTTAACACGTTGCAATCAAGAGTTTGTCTGTGTATAATTAAAATATCCTGATGTAACTGCAAGAGCTAGAGACGAACTTCGTAGTATTTAGTACGACTGTTGAACGCAAACGATATGGTGGATCCCTCCCGAGCATATGCGGTTGATTAATGCTTATGTAATTCATTGGGCAAGACGTTAAGTCTAGGCAGTGACCCTCGGATCCGTTACCGTGGAACAGGTATACGAAACAGACCCGGTGCATCGGTAACGGGCGGTTTTTGTTTCTCACAGGAACGTAAAGGGTACGATGCCCCATTGTTTGCACCTAGCACGGAGTAATTACCTTTCAGGATCTTTTTCTCGAACGGCGCATCGAACTGCGCGAGGGATCCTTTATTCTACCTTATACTCCCCTCACCTTTGTTCTCTCCCTTCCTCTTTTTTTCCATTCCCGTTCGACGCGCGCGGGAACCAAGATAAATCCGAGTATGACGACTAGAAAGAATCTATTGTGGGCATCGATATTTCTGAGAACGTCACCAGCGACGGTATCGATCTCGCCTTTCGCTACGACGTACTTCGCGGTATCATGGTAATTACATATTTGTTTCACAGTCAGTTCCAATTCAGCTCACGACTTTGAATGAACTTTCTCATTTTAGATACAGCTATTCTCATGTTGTTCAGGCAATTTCAATATTTTATCGTCTGAAAAAAATTTCTATATAAAAAATTGAATTTTCTATGTACACGTGTATGGATCACGCATACTACTGACAATTTCTCCAGGCATCAAATATCATACTATGAAACTAGTCGTCTTAACATGCCAGATGACAGCCAGATCATTCATGTCTATAGTTAAGATTATACGTACCTTTAAATACAAACAATACCAGATATTACATTAATAAACAACGATAACATTCTTTTATTTCACATAATTTTTAATGCAGAGAGATTAAAAATATTAAAACATTTTAATATTGAACACAGTTCCTTATCAAAATCTTTACATTTTACATAAAGATTTCCTATAACTCAACAACCTTAAATGTTTGTCAGTACGCGTAGACACATGTAAACCGCGTGACAGCAAATATCTCTGAAACTAAAATTGACCGAAGATTACCTAGTTCAAAGGAGGAGCCTGCGCAGGGATATAAAATTGTATAACGTATTTCGAAACGATGAAAATCGGAGCCCGGGCAGGTAATTAACATCTTTTCTTGTACGGGACAAAGAGGGAGCGTAGGTTCGCGGGTAAAACGAGGCGTGGCAAAAGAAGCCGAGCGAGCGTAGCGCGCACGGGTCACGGTAGCGGATTTTCGGCGCGGAAGGTCATCGTATTGCCCGGGCTCTTCCTTTGAGAGTGGCGCGCGTTAATCAGCCGGGGAGTTGGAGACGAGCCTCGGAGGATTAATTAAGCCGTAATTACTGGACAGCCTCTCTAGTCGCTAATGGGCAACCTGATATCCGTAAAAGGCCGCGTAACGCCGCGTGAATAGGCCCCCGACACTGCTGACCGTCAGTCTCTCCGATGATTATCGAGTCTGACTCGGCCGACATCGCGATTCGACGTGCTCGTTCATCCGCCCGGTTCAACATCGCTCGCGCATTTCCAAAATGTGCATAGTTCAGGGTAAAGCTGAAAGCAAACTATTTTCAATTGAGTAGATTTTTTTAATTCTGATCAAAGGGCCTGACTTCGTTTTTCCTAATTAGCTAGTTTATTAAATGACATGTAATAAATGTTTGTATTTATAATTAGATTTTGAAGGACAAATTTTAAATGAAAATTTAAATACGTCGCCACCGAAAAAGGTGACGGACATCGAAATGTGTATATTCTTTATATTTTTTATCAATACTCGTAAAGATTGCGTTGTACTTCGTATAAATTATGGAAACGAAGGAATGATCTATCGACTCGTTGAACTTGGATACCCACATATTTTATTAGTTCTTTTAAAATAAAAATCAGTACATAGTATACTTTTTCATCTTCAGTATAAATTCTTCTAGCACGTCAGTGTATCAAATAGTATCGAAAGTTAATACAGATAGACAAACGATGTAGTGAATCGGATCATTGGACTTTGGACGACTTTTGACACGGAGATTCTACGATTTACACGGTGGCAGCCTCGAGGGCCCCTTTCTGGCTTAACTCGTTCGATTATTCGAACGGGTGCCAGATCTCTCGCTCGCTCTCTCGCGCAGCGGCCCCCCTTTGTCGGCTCGCGTGCTCGAGAAAACGTACAGGTGAACAGGTAGATGACAAACAACTGTATCCGCTTACCGTTTTCCACGCGAGGGGCTTCCCTCGACGAGCCCGTGCCCGATTAAAGAGGCTCATGGACCAGAAAAACAGATATGCATGCAGCCTCCATTCAAGGAGTCGAATACCTATCGAACTTCTAATAATAAGTCGAACCCACCTCTTCTATTTAGATTTTTCTATATTTTCTTTATCGTTTTCGACAAATGGTTCTCTCATTAACTTTCCTGGTGAAAAACTGGAATATAAAAAATTGTGGACGAAAACGATCTGTAGGGTTCGTAGATTCGTTCCAGAATGGTCGATATTAGTCAGAATCGACGCTGGCTATTAATGTTATGGATGCCATATAATATTCGTATAAACCATGAACAAAATCTAAGCTAAAAGGAAACTAATAATGATTTACATATTATAATTATCGGAGTAAATCGCTTGTAAAATAACTGCATAACGTTTTATGAGAGATCATATCAATGAATGCGATTGCAACTTCGACGTCGAATAAACGCATAACACGTATTTCAGAGTTCTCAGTTTCTCTGTTGAGCCATAGACTCTGCCATCGACGATTACGCATAAAATGTATAGAGAAAGAGCATAAGCAGAATAGAACGGTAATAAGAAGCGCGCGGGAGAGGGGCAAGGAGCAAAGGGACGGGATTTCCCCTGACACGATATGGCTCGTAAACGAATCGCAGTACGTATACATGTACGCGCGCGATATCGCTTGGCGCTCGGAAATTTTCGGTTCGAGCGAGTTTCTAAAGCGCGTAACCGGGGAATGGGTTTTTAATCAGGGTATTCCGGACAATAGGTCCCCCAGGGGACTCTCCGCCACCCTCGTGGTACCTTTCTTTGCTCGTGGTTCCCCGCGCCGCGTAGGTGCCCGCCTTTCGATCACCCTTCCCGCGGCTGCGGCTAAGGGATACGTTTTCATCCTCGAGCGCATCGTATGTCATCAGAGTACACCGGGTATTTCGTTTCCGCGCAATTAATTCCCACCGACGCACGCCTCCTTCGTCGTCTCCTTCGCGGTACACTCGCTTCTATCACGGCCTCGTTTATATCGCGATACACAAATTAATCGATATTCCGATTTTTTACGATAGACCGTCTCGCGATTATTCGTTTATTCTTTCTCACGAATTCTCAACGGAAAAAAATCGAATTCCTGATATCATTGGGCATTCGTACACCGCACGCGCAGTAATCGTGATCGGTTCGTTTCACTGATTCGCGTTCCCCTATACCAAGCTGTGACACGCATTGAAAAACAATTTTCTACATATGAGCCGATATATATTTATTGTGAAAGTGGTCTGAGTCCATTTATACTTATGGTTAAGATGCTCATAAGTTTGCGTTTCTATAAAATAAACAATATGTATATAGGATACTACTACATAATGTATACTATAACACATATTAGTGCTTCGTAAATTCTTGTTTTGTTAACTTTTTCTATTTTTCTAACGCTAAATGAAATGTACTGTGATAGATACAAGAGGTTAGGGGGGAAATCCTGGTCACAGATTTTGAGTAAAAAAATTCGTAAATAAGTCGGAATTTGTTCGCTGTCAAAAATATCCCCTTAAAAAGCTCGGAGGGTCGTAGCAATCGGTATCGGCCATATGTCGGTTGGTCTGAAACGCGGTCGTCGCGTGTCTAAAACGCGATCGAGGGGAACCACGGGCCACGTTTCCTTTTGTGCGGCTTCGATTCCGGAGCTCGTGGTCGATGGGGTAACGCGTACCCTCTCGGTTTTCTTTCAGCCGACTCGCGTTTCGATCACTTTCATTCAACAAGGAGATTAACAAGTATCAGAACTGATTAAACAAACCACAATCTCCTAATAGCGGCAACTTCTATACCGGTGCTCGCAGACTATTCCCGAATCATTATGTCATTTATTTCGTTCAACGTATTCACCGTCCGGATTAGACTAGAGAGAAGTAGATACTTCTGTCGTGAAACACTTCGTTTCATCACGTATGGGTCTCTGGACAAATCTATATGTATTCGTTTTTCTCTAAAGTTCCTGCATCTTATCATCTACATACCTACGTACCGACTATTATACAATCATGTATCATACATATGTATAATATTTCTATGTACTACTTGTATCTTTATACAGAATGAATCATAAATTATGATCATCAGAGATCACCCTGTGATCAACAGATTAACTAATCAATCAGGTTTCAAGAGTTTTTATCAAGTCTTCTTTTCTTGATCATCTACTTTTTCCTTGATCTGTCGAGATCACCTTTAAACGATTGGAAATGCACCTTCCATATAATCTTTTTGTTAGAGAATCTTAAAACGGACGTAGTAACAACTAGAATTCGTGCGACGATCTTTCCTACTCATCGAAGATTTTGATTGGGATTCAAATTTTTCTTACGATAATGAAACGCTGATCAAATATCAGATTATCAGTAATGCTCGCTAGGTATTCTATTGATCGCAACGATACCAAAAGGTGCGGCATGATATCTATGGAAAAATATCATTAATAATTCCAAGCCGACTTGTTTGCTCTAGCCGGAAAGAATCCACTATTTGCGGGGAGTAAACAATTTCACGGATCTTCTCGAAGGGTTCTCAAACAATTTTCGAAACTGGTCGAGCAACGATCCAGTATCCGGGGACGGATACTCCGGTTTCATTCTATTCGTAACCGTCGAGTCCAGGCCTGAACAATACCGGTCGGGATCGTTAACGATCCAGAGTCCGGTTTTCGGAGTTTCGGTAATTCCATGCCGGGAAGGAAAGCGATTACGCGTGGACGCGCAGGTGGGAGACGCTAATGGTTGTTCCCGCGCCGCCGCGTCCGACTGACCGTACCGTTTAAAAGAATTTTTCTGTCGTTTCATTAATCTCCCGTGAAATTTTCTCGTGTGTAAACAGCTTTATTGACAGCTCGGAGATCGATCGGTCGCAAAATCTTCCCGCCTTCGCGCGCTAAGTATCGCGTACGTCGAAACCAGATGCCTTAACGATTTCCCATTCCCGATCGCTCTCTTATTCTCGGTAAAAGGATTTATTACGTGTGAAATTGTATGCTTCACGCGAACGATAGATCTTTTTCTATGCAACAAGTGTAATTTTAAAATTATGATACATGAACAATCATAGTGATATGCTAAAATCTTAAAAACGTTGTGCTCTGCTCGCAGTGTACAACCTGTCGAATATACCTGTACCGAGAGAACCGATCAAATTTTATTACTAACCAAACACGATCGCATGGTTCATATTGAATTCCAATTCAAAATTTAATTAAAAATCACTTTGTAATTTATTAATTCCATCTAATAATAATAGTATAAAGAATCTATTCTTAATTTGTCTGGATTATATCCGATCATTTCGTACGAGATAACTTTCATTTTTTGCTGCGCGCACAAACATGTGTGTGTGTGTACATACAGATACAAGTTATGATTATTTTTATCGTAAGGGTACGCGATCGAAAAAGTTTAGGTTAGGCAACCGTGCCGTCGAAACTGGACGTCGAGCGCCGCGTTAAAGAGAAATGTTGCCGGACGACTATCGGGACTGACGAGGCGAGTGACCATAAATAATTAGAGGACAGTTGGCCGATTTGAATTTTCGCGTGAGACCGTCGGCCAGTGGATAGGCTGACCCCCGAAAAACCATTAATTTATCGTAAACTCGAACGTCCGGAAGACATCGAGGTTCCCGGGACCGGTCCCTCTCTCGGAATCTTGACCCCGGATAATCGTGGGACAGGTGACCAGAGGGACCGGCCGACCCCGGGTCCGAGTGACCACGTCGCGTACGAGACGCGATCAGCCACTCGATTCTTCCTC
Source organism: Ceratina australensis (assembly GCA_004307685.1). Lineage (NCBI taxonomy): Eukaryota > Metazoa > Arthropoda > Insecta > Hymenoptera > Apidae > Ceratina > Ceratina australensis. The sequence goes on from SHCU01000119.1 coordinate 200,711, forward strand.
CCCTATGCAAATGCTCCCCGTGCCCGAGGGCTCGTCTCCCTTCCGAATCGCTTGATATATTGCTCGATCCACCGGGGAAAGGAGCGACCGATTTTCCGCATTAATTTCCGCGTCTTTTCCCGAAAACTATCCCCACCCCTCGATCGTATCTAGAAACGGAAGGATCGTCCGAAACCGTTTCCTTCGACCGTGCGACTCGACGAACGACCGACGACGGGCTCTCGGCCTCTTCGGAAACGGTGACGCATATTTACTCGTGTCTCTCGTCTCGCTCAGAGAAATCTGTTCCATTGTGTAACTCATAAGTCTTATATTATTTGGTAAAAGGTAAAAAATAAAATTTTACATTTTTTGTTGATTAATATTTATTATTACTGGATATGTTTTCTCTAATAAGAATTTAGAACGAGAACCAATAAATTAAAATTTGACTTAAATTTGAATGATGAATCAGTCTCATATACCATGTGCAGGACAAATGTAAGTCGTCAAATGTAAAGGGTAAATTTTCACAATATTCCTGAACTATTCTCCTCTTAACGCGAACTATAATTGACGAATAATACAGGCGCTACAAGGAAGATCACGCAATTGCCCGTTTCAATCAGCTGCGTAATAGCACGCCTTATGTATTACCACCCCGAGCAAAACGTTCGCGATTTCCTATTTTCTCGGTGAACCCGAGTCCACGATTCGAGTCACCCCTCGGCTAGTTTCGTAGCTCGACGATAAAGCGGAGTGGCAATAAAGTCGGAAGCGTTATTAGGGCCGTGTCCTTTTGGTCGGACCCGAGTCGACCACCGCCGCGACAAGGGGTTGAACCTCTGGAGACGAATCTCCTTGCCGGGACGATTTCACTCGTTCCACCCGCCGTCTTTCTTCCGCCGTTCCTTAAAGAAAGTACGAGACCCGGCGCTCATAAATAAATTAATTAAGCGGCGGCAGATAACGGATAATGTTAAAATAATACGCCGTCGGCCCGGGACAATGGCCGGGATCGCGTNTCTGGATTATGTCCGATCACTTCGTACGAGATAACTTTCATTTTTTGCTGCGCGCACAAACATGTGTGTGTGTGTACATACAGATACAAGTTATGATTATTTTTATCGTAAGGGTACGCGATCGAAAAAGTTTAGGTTAGGCAACCGTGCCGTCGAAACTGGACGTCGAGCGCCGCGTTAAAGAGAAATGTTGCCGGACGACTATCGGGACTGACGAGGCGAGTGACCATAAATAATTAGAGGACAGTTGGCCGATTTGAATTTTCGCGTGAGACCGTCGGCCAGTGGATAGGCTGACCCCCGAAAAACCATTAATTTATCGTAAACTCGAACGTCCGGAAGACATCGAGGTTCCCGGGACCGGTCCCTCTCTCGGAATCTTGACCCCGGATAATCGTGGGACAGGTGACCAGAGGGACCGGCCGACCCCGGGTCCGAGTGACCACGTCGCGTACGAGACGCGATCAGCCACTCGATTCTTCCTCCCCTATGCAAATGCTCCCCGTGCCCGAGGGCTCGTCTCCCTTCCGAATCGCTTGATATATTGCTCGATCCACCGGGGAAAGGAGCGACCGATTTTCCGCATTAATTTCCGCGTCTTTTCCCGAAAACTATCCCCACCCCTCGATCGTATCTAGAAACGGAAGGATCGTCCGAAACCGTTTCCTTCGACCGTGCGACTCGACGAACGACCGACGACGGGCTCTCGGCCTCTTCGGAAACGGTGACGCATATTTACTCGTGTCTCTCGTCTCGCTCAGAGAAATCTGTTCCATTGTGTAACTCATAAGTCTTATATTATTTGGTAAAAGGTAAAAAATAAAATTTTACATTTTTTGTTGATTAATATTTATTATTACTGGATATGTTTTCTCTAATAAGAATTTAGAACGAGAACCAATAAATTAAAATTTGACTTAAATTTGAATGATGAATCAGTCTCATATACCATGTGCAGGACAAATGTAAGTCGTCAAATGTAAAGGGTAAATTTTCACAATATTCCTGAACTATTCTCCTCTTAACGCGAACTATAATTGACGAATAATACAGGCGCTACAAGGAAGATCACGCAATTGCCCGTTTCAATCAGCTGCGTAATAGCACGCCTTATGTATTACCACCCCGAGCAAAACGTTCGCGATTTCCTATTTTCTCGGTGAACCCGAGTCCACGATTCGAGTCACCCCTCGGCTAGTTTCGTAGCTCGACGATAAAGCGGAGTGGCAATAAAGTCGGAAGCGTTATTAGGGCCGTGTCCTTTTGGTCGGACCCGAGTCGACCACCGCCGCGACAAGGGGTTGAACCTCTGGAGACGAATCTCCTTGCCGGGACGATTTCACTCGTTCCACCCGCCGTCTTTCTTCCGCCGTTCCTTAAAGAAAGTACGAGACCCGGCGCTCATAAATAAATTAATTAAGCGGCGGCAGATAACGGATAATGTTAAAATAATACGCCGTCGGCCCGGGACAATGGCCGGGATCGCGTTCGCGTTGGCTGTTTGCTACCCGAGGTGTATATACATATACCTTGTAGCGAGTTCTTAAACTCGCTCCTGCCGCGGAGTTAATTTCGCGGCATTAACAGTCGAAAGAGTGCGAACAAAAGGGCCCCCCGGCCGGGGGTAGGGGAGACAGATAAGGGAAGCGCGGGAGGCAACGCAGGAAATATGAACACACTCATAATGTAGCACCGCTTCGAGCGAAACCAGGGTTTCTCCCCTTTTTCCCGCGTTCTCGCCCACCCCGCCCCTACCCTTCCGCGACATTCCAGTCCTGTACACTTCGTTCGAGTAATCGTACGCCCCCCGTGTTTTTAATCCGATTCCCAAACTGCCACTGGTTCCCGTCGCGAACCGCCGTCGTTCGAGCCAAGTTTGATCTTCGGCGCGTGACGAATCTTCTTTCAAAGCCATTGGTCGAATGCTTCGCTCTTCGCTCACATCTGACCTATTGAACAATATGTATTTTTTGTCCGCTCATATCTAACCTAATGAAATTTATTTATTTATTTATTTATTTATTTATTCGTATTTGAGGAGTAGGCGTTTCTTCGCGTAACTGGCAATGTACAAAATGTTATAATTAACCCCTTGACGTACAATGACGAGTCAGACTCGTCATTCATTTTACGGGCCACTGTAGACTTTGACGAGTCAGACTCGTCAAGCGCTTTTTTCGGCGGACGCCGTGCAGTATACAATTAGATTACATAGTTGCTTCACTCGTGCGTCGATTCTTGTTTGTTTACAACGTTCGAGATGGTCCAGTCTATCACCTACTCAACTTCAAGAAGAAAAAAGCATCGAACACGTAAGAAGAAACACGCTGAAAGTAACATTCAGTTTAGTAGAAGTCTCGCACGGTGAATGAAGACAATATTTGAGTTTAGTAAAGATTATAAATAATCCCCGTAAAATGTATAAGAACTATTAAATTATTATTTTTTAATATTATTTAGATGTTCTCTATTAACATCAATCCGAATGAAAAATCCAAATTTCAAAATAAAATATACTCTTTCTCAGCCTTCACGTAACCGTTCAGTTGAGCGAAATTAAATGGTATTTTTCGGTCGCATCAAGTTCCATTTAATTCGTATGTCAAGCGGTTAAACAAGCTGGTATCAGGCTGCAGACGAGGAAAAATATACAATTATATATATAAGGGGTGTTAAATAATGTATGTTTAGTTGATAATCACCACTTGTGTTTCTCTGTAAAATAAAGTTATTTATTAAGTATGTACACAATTTATTTACAATAATTACACTTTTACCTGCAAAATAAAGAAACGACAATTAAAGTTATTATTATCACTTCTTTAATTTAATCTATATCTATCTATCTATATCTATCTATATCTATAAAATATCTATCTATATCTATATAATTAATCTATCTTTGTTGTAACGGTTTTACGTACTGTCGGTTTAATTTGTATTGTTTACTCTCTCAAAATCTGTTAGTCATATCATTGTTCCATCTGGCGTGAGTTTACTGAAGAAGACGCGCGCAATAATAAGGCGTGGCAAATTTAATTAAGAAAGTCTATTTTCTTTACATATATTTAATTTCATAACCTCTAACTTGTAAACAGCCTCTAGAAATGTCTAAAATTTCTCTTGCTTTTCCGATAACGTAGTAACTAATAACCGTTTCAATTTTAATCCTTTCTCATTGCATTTACGTAACGACTCGTACGATCTTAAGCGGCCGACCGATTCGCGCCTCCGTCATCGGTACACCGCGTTCGTCCGTCGTTTACCGGTACGCGGAGCAGGTGAGGCACGGTTGGATCGAGACGGATCGCACTTTTACCGAGTCCTCGCTTTAAAGAACGCGGCAAGTGGTTCTCCTCGGCGAGAGATTCGGCCGGCTGCCGGGTAGAGCGGGGCGAGAGGAGAGAGTCGCGCAACGATTTCGATAAATCATCTCGAGTGCGGCGTTAACGTTGGCTGGCACTTTAAAAGCATCGCGCGTGTCAGGTTGAGACGCGGCTTTAAGGGCAGCGTACGGGGAGGCGAGCCGACAGGGGGCAAGCCGAAGGAGCAAACGAGGAAGAGGAAGAGGAGGGAACGGGACGGGGAGGGGGTCGGGGTAGAAGGCCGGTGGTTTTAACGACGGAGAGAACGAACGCGAGAGGGGTGAGAGTGGGAGTGGGAACGAAACAAGGGGGCTCGGTGCGTTTTCGACGTACAAAAAGTAATTATGGGATGGTTTCCGGTAATCATATCTAGAGCGCATTGTTCGGCCACCCCTTCACCGATATGCACTTGTGCGCGGCGCCAACCCCCTCGACTTCCCTCCACCCCCACCTTCGGTACATATTCCCGGGTCTTTCAACCCCGTTCCCTCGGTTCCCCGTTACGCGCTCCATTCGCGCCCCCCTCCGTCCACGCTACTTGCTTCGCCTTACCCTTAACTCCCGCGTACCACGTTCCGCCGACCATCATCGGATGAACCGTTGTCTCTTCTCGATAGTTCGCGAGCATGTCACGTTCGCTCGTACGCACCGATGATAGTAGACGTAACGGTGCACGTGGAATTGTACGGTCGACGAACGATTGATGAATCGTTTGATGCTTGGATAAGGAATACCTTGCAGTACATTTCTGTAGCGATTGAACTCTGCTCGACGAAAATTCATCAGAGTGTTCATCGGTCATTTAGGGTGACCGGAGATGACGGGCCTGGATTTATGGATGAAATTGTGACAACTGCTAGGGATCGGGAATTGGAGTTGAATGACGGTGACATTGAAGGGTTTATAGTGGAAGATGAAAATAATCGGTAGGAGACATCTAAGAACGGAGACTATCAAGAAACTCAGTCAGACATCATTTCTGAAAGAGGAATAATGCAACAAAGAGATATTTGCTATTAATACTTTGAAGAAGTAAAAGGTCAATGGTCGTAGAATGGCATCATACTGAATACAAATCATACTGAAGTCAATTAGCTTGGGCATCTCTAAAATGACTATACAATTAATCACTCTCAAGCTTTGAGAAAGCCAATCGACATTCTATAGATTCTTTAATTTCCCACAAACGAAAACTAGAAAATAAATATAATATTACATAATATTACCAATTATTTGTATTTATTTTTTAACGAATTACTCAAATCCCTATAAAAATCGATAATTATATAACGAACGGCTCACGTTCATTAATCAATCGCTCACTAAATCTCCGATTCACCTTCGTGCAAACTCCATGAAAATCCAAAGTAGTTCATCAATTGATATAACTAAAATAGCATGATACAAAAATGAACGAGTCCTGAATCGTTGAGTTCGGACGGTATTTCCTGGATCAGGAACGAGTGAATGAAACCGCGGGCACGTATAATCAATTCGAGGATACGTTACGTTCGATTCGAGCGTGGGCCGTTAAAGAGCTCGCGAGACGAAGAAAAGAAGAGCGAAAAGGCGGTAGGGGGCAAGGTCGGGGCGAGTGCAGAGGGCAAAAGCGGAAGAACGGCAAAGGGCGGAAACCCCTGGAACGCGGAGACACGGAAACGGCGAGGTGCAGGTCCGCGACCCGACTGACCCTGCGTCGACGGTCCCGGCCGCGTCTTCGAGCCCGTCGTTTCACCCTACTCCGCGCTACCCTTACCGCCGGTGGCCCCCGAGGGGGTGGATTGAACCGGGCCGGCCCATTTTTCGCGCCCCACTTGACTCCACCGTCCTCATTGGTCGCCGCCCTCTACTCCCGTGACCTCTCATCCCTCTCGTCGTCCTCGCCGGGTTTCACGGCTCGTGCTCCGAGCCGCCGGGATGTTCCTCGCCCGTAAAAGAAGTATCCAAGGAAACCGAACAAAATCCGTGAAAGACGGGCAACGATTCGCTTATCGTCCCCGCGTTCTATACCTGTATCTCTCGCTCGAGACCGTTTGTCCTCCGCGGCTTCGCGTCTCCACCTCCGCCGATCACGACCGACCGAGTCTCCCCTTTCGCTTCTCTCTTCCACCCTCGAGAAACTTACGTTATCTAAACGCAACGAACTACCTATCGAGTTTCCCGAGATTCGAAAATAATCGCGTTTCGAACTTCTCCTTAAGAAATGAATCCCATGCTGATGCAGATCGTACAAACTGATCTCGATCGAAAGGATTCGTACGATAGAAGAGCTTCACCTGAATCCCGCGGTGAGTTTTATCCAACGAAGCTTGTCAACTGATCCGATTTCGACGGGCGCGTCAAAAATTGGTTCGGTCAATCGGAGTAAACGGGTTGGCGAGGGGCATGAGGGCACGCGCTGCTCGACGCAACGAACTACTTATCGAGTTTCCGAGATTCGAAAATAATCGCGTTTCGAGCTTCTCCTTAAGAAATAAATCCCACGCTGATGCAGATCGTACAAACCGATCTCGATCGAAAAGATTCGTACGATAGAAGAGTTTCGGTGAGTTTTATCCAGCGAAGCTTGTCAACTGGTTCGATTTCGACGGGCGCGTCAAAAATTGGTTCGGTCAATCGGAGTAAACGGGTTGGCGAGGGGCATGAGGGCACGCGCTGCTCGACGCAAGGAACTACCTATCGAGTTTCCGAGATTCGAAAATAATCGCGTTTCGAGCTTCTCCTTAAGAAATAAATCCCACGCTGATGCAGATCGTACAAACCGATCTCGATCGAAAAGATTCGTACGATAGAAGAGTTTCGGTGAGTTTTATCCAGCGAAGCTTGTCAACTGGTTCGATTTCGACGGGCGCGTCAAAAATTGGTTCGGTCAATCGGAGTAAACGGGTTGGCGAGGGGCATGAGGGCACGCGCTGCTCGACGCAAGGAACTACCTATCGAGTTTCCGAGATTCGAAAATAATCGCGTTTCGAGCTTCTCCTTAAGAAATAAATCCCACGCTGATGCAGATCGTACAAACCGATCTCGATCGAAAAGATTCGTACGATAGAAGAGTTTCGGTGAGTTTTATCCAGCGAAGCTTGTCAACTGGTTCGATTTCGACGGGCGCGTCAAAAATTGGTTCGGTCAATCGGAGTAAACGGGTTGGCGAGGGGCATGAGGGCACGCGCTGCTCGACGCAAGGAACTACCTATCGAGTTTCCGAGATTCGAAAATAATCGCGTTTCGAGCTTCTCCTTAAGAAATAAATCCCACGCTGATGCAGATCGTACAAACCGATCTCGATCGAAAAGATTCGTACGATAGAAGAGTTTCGGTGAGTTTTATCCAGCGAAGCTTGTCAACTGGTTCGATTTCGACGGGCGCGTCAAAAATTGGTTCGGTCAATCGGAGTAAACGGGTTGGCGAGGGGCATGAGGGCACGCGCTGCTCGACGCAAGGAACTACCTATCGAGTTTCCGAGATTCGAAAATAATCGCGTTTCGAGCTTCTCCTTAAGAAATGAATCCCATGCTGATGCAGATCGTACAAACCGATCTCGATCGAAATGATTCGTACGATAGAAGAGTTTCACCTGAATCCCGCGGTGAGTTTTATCCAGCGAAGCTTGTCAACTGGTCCGATGTTGAATTTTATGAAGATAAAATAAGCAGAAATAAATCTACGGACATTCCCTTAAGTGAGGGTTTATCCCTTGTTTAAGTTCAACCGATGGGCCTCAAGTCCCATCGCGGACCTTAACATGTGGGTGCAATAAATGCTTTGCAGGTCCAGCCAGTTACGTTCCATTGTAACTGCAAGAGTTAACGATTTCCCTTTACTTTTTAGTTCAGTCTCGTCCGTAGCGTCGAGGTGAAAAGGTCTTCCATCCGTGTCTTCTAATAAACTTTGATTTTTCAACATATCATTTGAACTGAGTAATCACTGCTAATACCCCATAAAACCCAACATCCGATTTCGACGGACGCGTCAAAAATCGGTTCGCTCAATCGGAGTAAACGTGTTGGCGAGTAGCATGAGGCCACGCGCTGCTCGAGGAAGTTTTCGACGACGAAGAGAGTTCGGCGAAAAATAAAAGGAAGACGCGATGAAAAAGAACCGAGCGAGATGGAACGCGGCCGGATCACGCGGGGAGAAGAAAGGTCGAGCGGGTTGCGGGTAGGCACGCGAGGCAGAGGGTAGAGGGGCGAGGTTATAGCCTCTTCGGTGGCAAAGTGTACGACGGCGGTCGGCAGGGTGACGCGGGAAGGTGAAACGGTTTTCACTCGGTTCGGCGGGGGCCCGAGGGTACGAGAGTCGACCGGCCAATGAGAGTCGCGCCGGGGCGAGACCGGGACTCGACCCCACCTTCGGTCGCCATGGCAACCGGCGAAACTCGCGAGAGACCCGCGAGAGAGTTCGCCCGGGTGGGGGGCAGGTCGGTGTCAGGGGTCGTCTTAGTCCGCAGTCGGTCTCCGGTCGGCCCCAAGAATAGTCGTATCGAGGCGGTAGTCGAGTATCATCTCTCTCTTCTCCTCCTCCTGGCTGTGTCCGGCACGAGCGCGCTTCGGAATCCACGGGCACACGCGCAGCTTATCGACTGGGTTGCGCGGTGCCGACCATCTCTCTCTCTCTCTCTCTCTCTCTCTCTTACTCTCTCTTTCACTCTTTCTCTCTCTCGTTTCCCTCTCGGCTCGTTTCCGCGGGTTCTCCTCCACCTTCGGCTCCTCCGTTTCCTCGCTCCTCCCTCGTAAACCGCGGCGGTTCGCGATCCCACTCGGTCTCTCTTCGTCGCGTCGGCTCGATACCGCGATACGATTTCGCGCACGGCTCCCTCCCGCCGTTTCACCAGTCTCCCTCCATCGGTACCTACGGAACGGAGTGACCTACCCCGTGGCGCGCACCCTCTCCACCCTGCGTGGCTCGTGGCACCGCGCATCCAGCCAGGCGTCGATATACCACGGTGCCCGCGGACGGAACGACGCGCGGGGATACGCGACTGATCTACCGCGTGCGCGCGATCGCGATCTACGATCTCGATCCCGATCTCGAGAACTCGACCCGACGACGTTCGACCCGGTCACCCGGAACGGGCAGAGAGGGCTCTCGGCAGTGTCGCGCGTCTTCCGGGATACACGGAACGGTGTCAAGTGCGCGTGAACGGAATACCTATCGTAAACAGGCGGAACAACACCTAAGCGACCGGTGAGAGAGATCCCGTGTGATCGCGGTGAACTGTACGTACGACCGAGCGGATGGTAGCACATCGTCGCGCGGGCACTACGAACCGTCGCCGCCGATAGAATGTCTCCGCGACGCGAACTCCGCCCGAGTGCCGCGTGTGTGTGAGAAAGTGCGCGAGTTCGGACAACGTCGCCGGGAATACGTTACCGGTAAATAATCGTCGAGGGACGATTGTTAGCCGTCGCCAGTGCGAACGCGTTCGGAGCGGTCTGTGGAAATAAGTGCGACGCGAGAAGAAGACGGTGAGCGGGAAAGAGTCGATCAGCTCAGTCGGCGGGGTGGTCGGCGTTGCTCGCGGTCGAGAATCGGAAACCGGCAGGGTGGTTCGAGGAGGGACGGGAGGCGCTGACGCCCTGGCGACTGCCGGGGTGGTTTACCCGGCCGCGACAGCGACGTTGTTCCCTGGCCGGGTGTCAGCTGGACACCACCACTCCGAGTTCACCACCACGTTGGAGGTGGGGTTCCCGGCGCGCGGCACCACCGCCTCCATGGCGTTGGTAGCCGCGCCGCCCTCGTGGCCCTCGCGGGACCCCGGGGCCAGCCTGGCCGCGACCGGCGCGGCCGCCGCCGCGGCTGCCGCAGCCGCTGGGGCCGCGGCAGCGGCCGCCGGAGCCGGCCCGGGCCCGATACAGATAGCGCCGCCGCCCCCGATGCCACCTACCCACCTGACCCCGTCCGCGACGCCCGAGGACATCACCTGCCTGGTGCCCGTCGGCGCGGTTCTCACGCCCAGGGACCCGGTGCCGCCTAGCACCACCCCCGGTAGCCAGGCGAACAGCTCGCAGTCCGGCAGCTCGCAGACGGACAAATCGCCGAATATCGAGTGCGTCGTCTGCGGGGACAAAAGCAGCGGAAAGCACTACGGCCAGTTCACATGCGAAGGTCAGATTCACTGGGCTCGTTTTTTAGTTTGTTTTTGTTAACCCTTACACGAAGGCAGTAAGGAACTTTTGAAATTTTGATAGGTAGTACGTATTGAATTGATAAAACACCTTGGGGAATGTTAGGAATTTTTCGAGGGTGTTGAAAAAGTTGTTACATATTGATTTCATTTACGAAAAAATGTAGATGAGGGGATTTGTGTCCAGAATGTTCTAAAGTTGAAGTTATATTCAGTTTGAAGGTATTATTAAAAATGCGTGCTAGAAGATAGGCAGGAGAAATGATCCGAAGGCTTGTGGTAATGTAAACAAAGAGAGGTTAAGTGTAATCGCATTACTAAGCAGGTGCTGAAATTATGCATGTGTTAAAATATTAGAAATCTTTGAGAATTCTCTTAGACTTAAAGAAACGCATTAAGCAATTTTAGAAATCTAATTCTTTTTTTAATAGTTCACTTCAAATGTTGGACACATCTTTTCATTTCTTAAACTTTTGGCAAAGAGCTTATGACTCAGACAGTCTTACTCTGTCTCCGACGTACCTATCTTTCGTCGTAATAGAATGACTCGCTTCGAGACAATACCTTGATTCATTTTATGAAAATCTATCAAAAGCCGTGTCGATATTTTTTCGTGGAATACATAACCTTAATAAGAAGGACTTGTTCGCATCAACTACAAGTGTGATCTTGTCTGAAAGTATTTCCCGTGAGAAATTCGTTAGGGCCCGTATTTGAACTTCTTCTGTCTCTGACGAATCAATGTTTCGTCCACGAAGCGACGAGTTTCAGCATGATACTCATGTTGACGAGAGTATGTGTATGGGAAGAACTCGATTAAGCCTGCACCATTTGATAAAAATTCATCCTTCTTTCGAGATGTTTAATAATTGCAATAAGAGAAACTTGCATTCTTTCACAAATGATTCGCTTAAAATAGTTTCCTCGAAGAATGTGTAGTTGAATATCATTTATTTCTAACGATTGTTACTCTCGAAGAATCGATGATAGGGAAGAGTCGATACCTGATCATGCACCCTATCATCAAAATTTATTTCACGTCAAATCGATAAATCAGTCGTAATATCAAGTATGTTCATTTAGAATGGTAGCTCTGTTATAAGATATTGCAGATAATGTAATATCAAACGTCACGTGAAGCATCGTATCAAGTATAGAATGAAGAATGGCTGCAATTATTACATAAAATATTCTATCAATGTTAATTATAATATTTATGATATACGACGCGTTTGAATTGGATGGAGGACCTGTGGTTACTTCATCGATACCCTGTAGAGGGTAATTTATATTCGCGAGTGATTTAACGCGTCGCTCGATCGGAAACGAGTTTCCCTCGCCGGGATATCTTCTCCTCTGTGTACAGTCGTAACCCTCTGTGTACAATGGTATCTCGATGTTGACGAGAAACAAGTGCGAGACACCTGAACGAAGGGTGCGATCACCCCTTCTACGAGTTACCGAAACTTCGATGCTCGGTCGGGTCCGCGACGACGACGGGCCAACCTCTCCCTTTCGCCCGGTGCAAGGGTACGCGAACAAATGGCACGCGGATCATGGACGACAAGTGTCGTTAGATTTAGTACGTCGTACAAGCAGGAAAGCTCGAGTAATCTGAAACATCCTTTACATCAGCTTAAAAATTATTTCGCTTGAACATGTGGTTTATCGGACATCAAAATGTGTTTCTATTCATTTTCTGATGTTTTGAATAGTTCTATACGATTTATAGCATTTATCATGTCTACATATAATAAATGGTTAAAATCTGTAGCCTACAAATGTTTCAAGATCATGTGGTTCAATAGATGTCTCCTTGCTGGGAAATTGTTAGTTGAGAAACAAAACGACGTGCAAAGACCCGTGGGAGGATAACTTCTGATTTCCAAAGCCATAGATTACGATTGACCCTCGTTCGTTCGACCCGCGACATTTTTCTTCGTTACCGTGACGATGAGATGGAGTTCCATCGAATCTGATCATTCGGTACAGATTGAAAATGCCTACGTTCTCACCTAAGACCAATAAGTCTGATACAATTTGCTATAATAATTTTATTTCTCGTTCAGAATTACTGTTCACATGATATGTATTATACCATCTCAAAAATAGATTTTGTCAAAAGTGAAATACTTCGTGATGAAGCTTATCATTACAGGGAATCAAATGATACATGATAAAAGAAATTTTACATATCTACGTGAAACGTAAAGAATTTATCTTGTAATTATCGTCGGTGACAAGGAATTTGGAAAAAGGCGTTAAATCTTACGTGGGAATCGCGTAAGATCATCATCCCGAGTTGGTCATCCTGTTTCTTTTCGTGGTACGCCAGGTGGTTCCTTCTGGCTTGTTTCCTCGGCCCTATTACATCGTTATTAGGCTCGTAACAGACGCGTAAGCGTCCCAGGGAACACCCCGCCGAGTTATTAATGGCCGAGTCTTTGTTTTTTCCTGGTCGCAGCACTCCCGCGGCCGCCGGACTCGGACACGTTCTCCCGCCTCTTCTGGATAGGTCGCGCGTCCGTACAAATTAGCACGGGAAACGGAGAAACCCAGCGTGCGTTAAATTCGTCCACATAAAACTTCGTCTCATCCTTTTTCCCGAGTCACGACCTTCCTTGCACATAAAATTTATGTTGGAATTTATAGTGACTTCACGGTTGTCAATCCTCACTTCCCAATTGCTCGTTGCCTATCTAGGGTATTTCGCGATGGTTAATGAAAAAAAAGAAACTACAGATAGTTCTTAAACTTTTATTAAAGTGAATAAAACTTTCGGATGATCAAATTTTTTCGCAGTTTCACCAAGTGGAAATAAGTACTTAAAAAATTCCATTAACACTCAGCTTTCAAATTAGTATATCCGTAAATTTTTTGGATTCTATTAATCAGGTCTTGGAAGTATTATAATATTTGCAAGAAATATGAAAACTGAGGATCGATTATGAATTCCTTCCGTTTCGCCGACTGTTACAGTTTCATGTGATGGCTGATGGAATATCACAGCGCGTTTATAATTGACACAATGATTCATTCAACGCAGACCATATAATAATTCATTGAACGATTATTTCTAAGATGAACATCGCAAGCGAGTGACAGTTGCGAAACGTTGAGATTCATCGTAGGTATTCATTTTGACTAGAACGTCGAAGGCGTGCCGTGGAACCCGCGCGCAGCATCTCCGGATAATTTTGCTCGTTGATGGTTCGCCTGCGTCGCCGGACTACCGAACTCTCATTAAAATTCATTAGTACTCGTCCCGCCCTGCATCTCTCTCGCTCCCGATGCCCATACCACGGTCCGCGTTCCCGCCTGCTGCATAGAACAGCTTCCACACCGTCGTACATACGCATTTCCTCTTATTTTTCTCTTTCGGTCATTACGAAACTTTATCTCTATAAAGATTACGATTTACGAGCGTTTCGCTTTATAAGCGCGACGACTCTGTACGTTTATTATTTATTAGGATTCACGGATAAATCAGTCGCGATCCCTACGAAACACGTTGTACGTGGACGCGCAATAATAATAGACTACGTATGTTCGTACGAAATATTCGATAGAAAATATGGGATACAGGCGGCTCGATTTATATGAGAATGACGAAACGAAGTAATAAATTGTCTTATGGTGGAAGAACGGCTGGTAGGAAAATATTCACGAGTCGTTGGTACGAGATGCTTGTCACCGGGAAAAATATCGGTCTGGAGGATCTCTCGTAACCGGCATTGGAAATCATCGACGCGGCTCGTTCCCGTCGTATTAAGCTGTCTCCCGTGACGTTGATCGGCGAACAGTCGATTTAGTAGGCCGACGGAAAGAGACAACGACCGAATCGAACACGTGCTTACATAAATACTTGGTACAATCGCGTGCAGTGAATACAAATTCGTGGTCACGCGACTACTTTTTACAGCGTCTCACATCCACCTCGTGTTTGTCCTTCCGGTTTCTCGAAAAATATTATCGAATCGGTGCAATTATTCATCGACGTATTGCGTAGATAGGATAGGTACAACGGCAGTAGTCAGTGATTTTATTAGGATAAAAAAGTAACATTAACATATGTTAAATTAAAGTATTTTCTAAATTGAATATTTTTCAGTTTCCCAACAAATTATTTCCAACGGATTAACATAATTTTTAATAGGTGTATCGTGCAGACAGATTGTGACTTGCGACTGTGTCTCGTGGCTGTGACTTGTGACTGGTGATTCGTGGCAATTATTCAGTTACTTATCATGTGCTATAAATGTACATGACTGACGCGATGCGTGCGAGTAGCAGATTCTGAAAAATCAGCATGATTGAGAACGATCGTGATAAGATCACGAGTGATTAAACAGTAGCAGTTCTAGTCAATCTTCTCAGAAATAAATCAGAATGTACATTAAGATAGGAGGGCAACGTTGGCACGTATCAAATCGGTTATACATACGTTAACAACGAAGTGCGTGCGTCTTGATGTTAGTTAATTCAAGTGTTTCCTACATTTCGTTTCTAAAATTCAATTTATTTCGATTTCAAATTGAGCTTATCTCGTACCGGAAGTCTAATTATTGTTATTATATCGTCGGCCGAGGTTCGGACAGGTGCGGCGTTACAATCGGATGGCGCCGACGTTATCACGTATCGTGCGATCTGGTGCACTGATCCGCACATCCTCGCGAGCATATAAACGTGCGTCTGTGATTTACACGTCGATGTTTCCACAGCGACTGAGATTGAGAACCGATCTTCGGAGCACGATGCAAATCTTCATTTTCCTTATTCGGGGTGTCGCAAGTTTCCCTGTATTCGTGTTATTCGTATCAACTGTAAAGTGGTCATCGTGTAACTTCTTTTTCGTAATAGACCTTCAATAAAGGTTACTCGTAAAGAAATTGGTTGACGTCCGATTTCAGAAGTTTCATCATTTTTCTTAAAAGAACTTTCATTATTTTCAAGTGATAACATGTTTTGAATATCATGAGGGAACAGCAATAATTATTAACCCTTTGACTGCTACAGACGCATATCTGGCGAAAGCTATCGGTATGGACTAAGGACGCATATATGCGTTCGGTGATTTTCTTATTGTTCTTGTTTTTTAGATGAAAGTCTTTGCTTATGTACACTTCGGATTTAAATAGTTCATATAGTTTTGTTTTTTATTCATTTTGGAGAGGATAGTGTAACAGTAATTGGACTTTGTGCTATATACAATTTAATATAATATATAATTTAATTTAATGCTTAATTTAATACAATAATTTAATACTATATAATTTAATACATCGCCGAACTGAAAAGTATTCAGTCTCCAGTGATAGCTTCGGCTCTGAGTATTCAGCAGTCAAAGGATTAATATAGTATATATATAACAATGTACAATCGTGTAATTAGTGTATCGTTCAATGATACCAATCGAATGAATTTTCGAAATCAAAGCGTCCATTCAGTTACGTTCAGTCATGACATAATAAAATGCAAGCTCACAGATCAGATCTAAATAGAACGGGTGAGATTCTTCTGGCGTGACTGTTTAACCGCGTGTCATCGGTGGTTTAATCGCGGTAAACGGTATATTAAAACCAGTGTTCGCCGCTTTGTTCCCGATGATGGTACCGTTTAAAAACGGCGCTAAAAATAATGCTTCGGGGATTAGCCAGCTAACGCATCTGGCTCCCTTCTCCCCCTCCTACCCGGCAACCGAGGGGGGCTCGCGTCCGCGGTCGTTAATTTCTAACAATTTGTGCCGGCATCCGAGCTGCGCGCGAAGATTCGACGCGTGGAAACGTACGATTCTCTACCGGGTTAAGAGTCCGTCTCTTAATTGAACGCTCGAGTTACAGCGCGAGTTCTCTCCCCGGTGTGTTCCAATTACACCAGCGCTAACGATATTTACCATTGTCGGAACGAGCCGCGCTACTATCCTCCGGCACCCCGCCTGCCCCCCTCACCCGTGCCACTGTCCCGGTCTCTCTTTCAACCCTAAGCCTTCGCTTTTACCCGCGCCGCGATAACGCGGTTAATCCGGTGATAATTTCTATTCGCGGTTTATCTTAATTACCCTCCCTGATTTCCCCCAGGCGACCGTTTCAACTTTTCATCTTTCTTCTTACGCGATTATCGATACGCCTGTAACGTCCCTGCGTGCTCGCGGTAACTTTTGACAAACAAGTCCCCCGTCGACGAAAATATCAACTACCTCCAGATTTAATTCCAGCTTTGTAGAGAAAATTCTTATCCCGTCGATGATAGTCGCACGGTGCATTCTCACTGGACGGAAATAGCGAATCTGAAAATTTGTGACTGATTATCGAAGGAATGGCGGCATTCTTTTTACGTTCTGATAAGGGTATTACATATTGCTATAAGTAGACTTCCTGAATTTTCTCGCGTCGATCTAATTTTTGTATCTTTGTACGTTAAGTAAGAAAAATTGAGCAAACATTGGAGTTTCAAATGTTTTCTGTTACTACCTCCGCAAGGAACCTTTGTAAAGGGTTGCAAACTGGCATACAGTGGTTTTCTTTCGATATCTCATCGAATGGTGCGTCATATGTTCAATTCGATTCGCATTTGATTCCCTTATCCAACTGAACCTATCTATGTACAATGTAATTTTTACGAATCAGGTGAAATGGGTATAATAATGTCCCTAATGCAGTTTTAAAATTTCATTTTTCAAATCGACACCGAAACATGGTCGCGTATAAAAGCGATCGCCGTCTGTTGAAATGGAAGTGAGTGTCAAAAGCGTAAGTGGTTGGCAACGCGATTGACTTTGGATACACGAAGCAACGAGTCGCGCGCTACCTGCTGAAGGCTTGCTCAATTCGCATCCGGTTTTCCGTTAACGAGCCGGTCTCTGTTTTTTAATTAGAGTTTCGCCCGAATCGCGACGGCTTAGCAAAATTTTGTCACATCGATAGGATTTTTACGCGAACGGGATGAAAATCGATGACGAGCTTTATCGAAGATCACAGAGGCATCGATACGGTCTGACACGTCATCGTTGCGCATACGCCTTCCACATTGGACGTTCATTGGCGTAATCGCGGTGATTGTCGGCGATCGCTTTATTACGACGAATTGATTTTGATGTCAACCGATGTCAAACGGCCGCGAATTATCACCAATTTGTCGCGTCTGTCTTTGGACGGCAACCGACCCGGGCACTCGTCGATATTTATCGGAACCATCGATTCCAGAAAAAGGTATTTCAAGGAGTAAGCAGATTCCGACGTAAATTTAAAGCGATGTACGGAGAACGTTTAGTTCCTCTGTATATGTATTATACAATAATAGTAATCGTAGATATCCTAAGGTGTGAGATATCCTGATATTACAAAAGCTACAGGCAATATGTACATATGTATTACATAAAAAGAAGACAGAAATATCTCTACATAATACGTGTGTTAGAAACTGAGATAAGGTCTACAGGGGCCTTCAAAAAACAAACGCCACAAATTGAAGGCAACATGGAAAAATGATGGAAAAGAAAAATTGACAAAGCTACACTCACGTAAAAACTTTCTTGAAACCGTATACTGATAAAAACATTTTCGATCGATGTGCTAATAATAGATTAATGTCCAGTCTATTAATCACGATTTATGGTCCACTCTCTCCATGTTTGCAAGATGTACGGATAAACAATGTTCCGATGAATCGATATCCGATTAAACTTCTTTTTTATCGCGCTGTACATCTGACTTATAAAATATGCAACGAACCTGTCGTAGTATCATTCACTTCAGAT
>SHCU01000119.1:225362-235987 GCA_004307685.1 Ceratina australensis
ACCAATTATCTCTTGCTAACGAAGGCCCGCGCTATCTACGCACCGCGCTCTGTCCGGCGATTAATTAATTATAACAATGTCGTTAATTTTACGCGGCCGACTCGAAACGTTACTGACCGGATCGCCCCGCTGTTCTTTTCCCTTCCACGCCACTTCCTCTGCCCATCTTAACTCTCGCCGCTTCGCTTCGATTCCAGTCTATGCGAAATAAAAAGTCTGCTCCGGCTGAATGTTTCATTACACAGTACATCGCGTCAATTATTTTACCATTCGTATGAAGTAACGTACGAATATTTTAATATTACGTCATCTATTTTGTGATCTATTAAATCAAATATTATAAATAATCATGTCAAAAGTGAGACACACATTATAGTATTCGACACCCGCATATAAATATTCTTCTTCGTCGAGTTCAATAGGATTTTACGATTTAGTGTCCGAATTTTTTACCTCAATTTTTTTAGTTTCGAATGAGTTCGTAGATTTGAGAGAAAACCATTCGATACACACCGTACGAGCAACGTGTTAAAATAGAAAGGAAATTTCTGTTTAAATTTCATTAACATTAGAAATGATTTATTTTGCGTGAATCTCTGCAGTCTACTAATAACTAGATCTACTGGTGATATAGGCGGTCGAAGTATAATATGTTAAGATCTAAACAGAGTAGTAGGGAGTATCAGTAAGCGAATATGGTGGAACGTGCGGAGAGAGTGGAATGGCAGCGAACGAGCCGGAGCAATGAAAATTCAATGACGCGAGCAATTTGAACTCTCGAGGGCCGTGCAAGCTGCAATCTGAAAGTATAAACAGTAGTAGTACTATCTCTCTCTCTCTCTCTCTCTCTCTCTCTCTCTCTCTCTCTTTATGTCTGCCCGTTCCGCCGCATCCCCTTTCTCCCTGTCTTCTCCCTTTTCCGCGAGTCCGTTTCCACTGTTTTCTCTCGCGCAGCAGCACCGGTATAGATGTACCTGCGCATATGCAGTGTCTCGCGGTGGTTGACTCGCGCACCATAATCGCGTAATTTGCGTGTAACGACGCAATTTGTAGTTACGCCGACCCCATGGTCTCTTTCACAATGCCGGCGACGACGAGCATTACCACCACCACGGCTACATCGTACGGTGATAGCAACCGCGTCGAACAATTGCAAAAATCAATGCAAATAATGAAACGGCATTAAGTTTCTCATTCCTCAAGGGAATCACATCCCTTCGACCCATGTATTTCTCGTAAGAAGATAATAGTGTGTGCAACGAAGCTTTTAAAACATTGGGTACAACCATTTTTAATAGGTATTTAACGATTCGAAAAATACAAATGAAATTTGAGGTTATGCAACTTCAAAGAAGATTTCCTATACAGATTATTTTGATAGATGTCGATACGAATCGAGGTTATGTTCAACAGAGTTTATAGACACATGGATAATTGTTGTTGATTTAGTTTTGGGAAGTAGTTGTGAAAATTTGTATCATCTCGTTTCTCGGTATTAAGTGATGTAACTTCGCACTGATCTCGTAAATGTTTGTATGCAAGCTATCAGAGAGATACGGGTTTATCCCCGAAACACGTAATCTAATCGTAGTTCTTTAGCAGCTACACTTTTTTGCTACTAGCTACCCGTTGACGATAAGGCTCAAGAGATATGGTGTTTCGTTTTAATAAAGAAAACAGGGGTAGCTGTGAACCAATTTGAATAATGAAACGAGTTAGACGAGAATGAAAACAATGTGCAGATTATACATGTAGAGAATATAATACACTTATGATTCTTGAACAAAATTTTAATCGCATGGACGTACGTAAGATTAATTTTTCGAGAGAGAATAAATCCATTATCACTATTGAATATACAATTATACATGTAAAAAGAGGATATCCGTATCTTGCTAAAACTACCATTAACCCTTTTTTTTCTAGATGTTGATTTGTACAAAAACAGAATGGCTCGTACATTAAATAGTATTCTGTGCACTATAAATATTTCGCACAAAACATAAAATTATTCCATATGATATTCTTAAATAGTTAATTGTCTCGCATTGTTCATCGGAACATCTAACAGCTTTTCCATTTAGTAAAATCGCGGAACCGGTTTCTACGAGTGAACACTCTGATCAATATTACCGTTAATGCACGCTATTTCGATCCGTGCACGGGATAAAATAAACGGGAACCATTCGAGGGACGAATACCGCTTTAATTTGTAGTTTATCGTGCGTAAAATAAAACCAGTTTCTTTATGTAACGCTGATTGATAGGAAAAAATTCGTGTAATGTAGAACTGTGTCGCGTGTTCGATCAAAGGAATTCCTCTAACATAGAATTACGTACGTACGTAAGATACAATGTCTCGTACAGTCGATGGTCTCACTAATTACCTTTACATACCTGCATCAAATCTACTACGTTATAAAACTGATTAGCTAATTGTTCCTTATCATCTTTTTGTCTAATTTTAATAACCATTTTTTTAATCTTCTTTTCAATCCTGAAAAATGCTCAGGAAAAGGGTTGATTAAAATATAATCACGTAAAAGTCTTGAGAGTTGCAAACAAATTTGTATCAAAAGGAATCGTGAAGGTAGATAAGCACATGATAGTTCGTTCGGCTGGGGATGAACGGTTGGCAAAAGTATCGAAAGTTTAATTGCTACGCAGGGGGGACCTTGAAGGTAGATAAGTGCGCGGAGGAAGGGTCTAGGTCTGGGTCGTACGTTCGCGGAACGCGACGCGTCCTCTCCTTTATCTGCGTTCGAACTGCTTCCATACAGAGGACGCTTTGTTGTCACGATATGAATTGCCTCTTGATTGCTTCCAAGTACCAACGTCCTGGCTTGTACGAAACAACGATTTTCCTCCAATTTAAGTCGGTCCAGCTTGGCAGATTAAATATCCTAATCAGTCACAACATCGAGGTACTTTCAGTTTTCTGTTTTATCCGGCACAATTTATGTTATCGAGGAAAGGAATATGAAATGTACTACATGAGAATTTGGATGAGCACATGGCAAGTGCAGTAGCACGTGGGTTGGAGATTCTTCAACGAGGGAGAACGATGACACGGACGTGATTCGATTTAACGAGCACTGCGTGATAGTGGCATTTGATAGATGGATAGGACCATGCTCGCTAAACGGGTTAAGGCGTGATCCGATCAGTTCTGTTTCGACGTTACTTCTCTTTTGCCATTTTCATATTTGGTAGGAAAGATCTTTTCATCCAGCCTAACCTAACCAGTTGGTATCAATATAAATGATTGACACAATACGTGATATAATGTTTGAGATTATGTCAGACGTAAGGTCTCTGCCAAAAGATTAAGAAATGTGTCCAATATTTGCAGGGGTGAGCTAACAGAGTAAATGATAGTTACGGAGAAGTAAGAATTATATAATTATTCCTCGCTTTTTAAATCACAGGCAGTTTTTAATGATTAAACTTTTTGAGAGGATTGTATCTGACCTGCAACTATTCACACTATTTATAAGTTCTATAAATTTCTATTTTTCCTATCGAAGCGTACACCTTTAATATATTGTTTCAATGTATAATGACATAGGAAGATCAATTGCATGATGAACAGAAAGATTGATGAAACGATTAATACGTTTGACACGTCTGTTTGCAGGATGCAAAAGCTTCTTCAAGAGGAGCGTGCGGAGGAACCTGACCTACTCGTGTCGAGGGAATAGGAACTGTCCGATTGATCAACACCATAGGAATCAGTGCCAGTTTTGTCGGTTGAAAAAGTGCCTGAAGATGGGCATGCGCCGGGAAGGTACGTACCCGAATCTCCGATCTCGCATCGCGTCGGCGCGTGCGCACGGTTCACTCGCTCCCTTTGGAACCGATCGAGAAAAATGTTACCGAGAACGCTTATACTGAACAGTCCGGGCTTAAATAGCCCCGCTGCTGATCGAAGCTCAAAAGATCAAAGTTCACCGAGCCGGAAACCGATTCTATTTATTTGCCACCGTGTCGAACGCGCGGGACAAGCGCGAGCGTATTTATATCAGCGACCGTTCCCGATTCAAGTTCCTCGCCGTCCGTTTTCGGCTATCGATACACCGATTCTGTCCACGAGTTAAGATCCCCATTTTTTTTATTTATTCTTTTGCTATACCGTCCGAACAAGTCGATTGCCTTCGTCCTACAAAATACATACGTACCGGTGACAATAATAATTCGTAATGATATTGATAAGCGAAGGTGCTTTTCTCGATAGAATTGTTTTATTACGAACTGATCGTTGGTTAGAGTGTCGGACATCTGGGACAAGCATTTCCATGTGTTTCAAGTATGTTGCAGTGCACGTGTAGCCTAACAACGTACGGTTTGCAACGTAGCGTATGATTTATTTACCTCAAACATACTTGCCAGCTCTAGCTTCAGGGCTAACGCATTTCCTCGTGGTCGTACCCTGTCATTTCTCAGTTGACACATTAAAATATAATAACAGCCCAGTTGCATCGAGATGCAGCAGTAATTTTATTTACACGCCACTAAAACTATGCAAGGTGCGTAAGGATCATTATTCATGGATCAGTAAAAGTAAAATACGCAGGACAAAATGTTACGCTTTCCTGTCGATCGAGATTCGTTAAACGAAAGAACGATTAAAAAAAATAGGAAACGGCGTGCACGCCAGGCTGCTCGGAGTTAATCGCGATCACGAAAACCCCGGAAAGGTTCCCACGCCTCTCCCGTTCCGAGATTCTTCCTCCTTGTTTTTTTCTCTGGGCCAAGCTCGGCCGCGATAATATCTGACCTTGTTCGGGCACACGCACGCGGACCGGGAGGAGGAGGAGGAGGAGTTGGAGCTGGACACGGGACCAGGTGTACCCGTTTCCGTGGTCTCTCGCGGGCCCCCCGCGACGATTTTCCGTCTCGATCGTCGGTTCGCCCCGAACTCGGGTAATTATCCCACGTTTCCTCGCGGTTATTCCCCCGCCGCTCCCTCGATTCGCGTTCGAGCGATCCCGGCTCCTCTCGCCGACAGATATCATCTGACCTTGTTCAAGGCGTACGTAAGCGAGACGGTCATCGACACGAACGGTCAGGGAGCGCAGCCCGAACCGACGACACGGATCTAGGATACGTACCGTGACCGAATTAAATAATACAGCATTCGTTCGACGAATACCGAAGTCTTCGAGGAGAGCAACGTTTTTCATCGGTTCTATTAATAACTTAAAAATTAATCGCATTAGCTGCATGACTCTCGCGACGTTAGTTTTAGGATCTAGTGACGACGCGCGATAATTACGTTATGGACGCGTTAATTTAGCCTGGTTCTGATCATGATGTAGAATAGACGAAGATGCGAAGGTAGATTCTGATAACTGTCTCGATGACTAGTTCAATTAAGATGGACTTTACTATAGATTTCGAAGTTTCGTTGCATTAACAATTTGTTAATTATGATCACTCCTATAATAGACAAGAATATCTCGATAATAATTGCATGTGGTGGCATTGACAAGAATGTGGGTTTTCTATGCATTTATAGAAGATAGAAAGTACTTGAAGCAAAGAGATTAGGATGACATGATTCTATAATGAAAGGCATGTCTACGTTTAATTTCTTAATTCTCTTGATATTTTATACTACTACTACATTGTGGATGCATTTGTAAAAAATGGGTAACAGTTAGGTTTTTCAGCCACTATTAGCCTCCTTATTTTACTGAAATTGTAATACTACAGAAAGATCGAACAACAAACTGTCCAAGCTCTACTATTACTGATTGTAATACTAACGTACTCATACTTAATTTGATGCCATAAAGATTTTATTTTGCATAAGAAATTCCTATTGTAACTAACATGCATCGCGTATTGCATTTTTCATAAATGCAACCCGTGACCTAACGATTGGGAAAAAAATACCGAGGGGACAGTTTTCAGATTTAATTCCGTTCTCGCAAACGTGGAAAGAGTAATTGCGAAGCAGGAGTCGCGGGGCCAGGAGTGGCTGGCTTTGTCGCGCATTTTTTTCCCACGAGAAAACGAGCCGAGTTTTCTGCCCTGTCGCAGCAACGTCCGCTCATTATCCGAGATGATGCCTCGGCTTTTGATAATAATTCGAAACGTTCGCTCGCAGGGCACGCAACCTGCTTGCACGATCTGCGCGTTCCTCGTTCCTTCTGGCCTCGCGAGCCCTTCCGAGGGAAACGCCGCGCGCGGGGACCGCAGAGAGAAGTGGAACGAGGAGATTAAAAACAACATTTAGGAGATTGCTCGATCCTTCCAACTCCGATGCGAGAGAATTGCCTTTTAAATAATCATATTCAGTTTCATACGCGTATAACTTGTGAACATGAAATATTTTATTTGGTGCACCTGGAACCTTTTATTTAGAGAGTATATAGAGAAATAGTTCAGG
The DNA here is from genome assembly GCA_004307685.1 of Ceratina australensis. NCBI lineage: Eukaryota > Metazoa > Arthropoda > Insecta > Hymenoptera > Apidae > Ceratina > Ceratina australensis. Next base: position 231,757 of record SHCU01000119.1, read on the forward strand.
ATCGTTTAAAATAATTCAATTAACTCTTTAACTGTTGTTGTTACCTCTACTGCAGCAAACCGAAATTCACGTACTTTTCAATCAGATCATCGCGGGATCAGATCATCTCTAGCTTAATTGTATAGAAATGATTTTACACATGCCGAGTCGTTAAACCTGTTAAAAGAGTTTCGCTAAATTATCACGCTAACATGGAGAACCTCATCAAATAAAAAATCTAAATGTAACACCCATCAATCTTATCATCGGTGAATCGTATTATACGGAATGAGTCATTCATAATTCTGCGAACGGTCTCGTTATTAACATAAATTCGATGAAATTCCGTTTGATAAGGAGTTGGTACGCGCGTTTGAATGAGACGAACGAGGAATCAGTTATTTCGCATGAAACCTCGGGCACCTTCCCCCGTTTTACTTTAGCAGCGAAGTGAGCGAGAGCTCGAGGCAAGGCGGTTCGTGGCCGAGACACGGTGAAGGTACACGGGGCCTAGAAGATGGGGGGGGGGGGGGGGGTTGAGTCGGTGGTCCGAGGTCAGCGGGGTGCATGACCTTACCTCGGGGGCCCCTTCCTTCCGTGGGGCCCCCGAGGCAGACAGGATGCGCTCAAGATTACCCCGCAGATACTGTCCGCGATGATTACAGAAATCTAGGAAGCCGCTCAATTTAATTAACCCTTAATTGCGACTGCCCGAGAAATAACCTACGTTTAGCGCGACCGTCTACCCCCCCTCTCCGCCGGTCTGTCGCGAAATCTTGAAAACCGCCTCGCGTGCGTCACGGGAAATTTTTTATTCTCCCGCGGATCCTCTCGTCCGCGTGTCCATCTCGATTTATACGTTCGGATCCGCGAACCGGAGAATTTCTATGGGGAACGTGGCGCCCGTAACGTCGACGCCGACATATGGATAGGAAGTTACCTCCTAGCTCGAGAAACGATAAAACCCATTTTCGACTCGATGCTTCTCATATAAATCTATCGTTGCTGTGCCGCTCGTAACCGTTTTGCACGGTTTTATCAGATACTTCGATAGATGCATTCTTGCGAACGATCCTTGAACCTGCGAGGGGGATATCGGTAGATAAAAATAGTAACTGTACAGCGGACGTATAATTATCCCGTCCTAAAAGTTTAATAGAATCTTCGCGAGCAAATAACACGGTTCGCTATCCCGGAAAAGTACGGAGTGAAGTAAAATGCCGATCGTGGTTGACGCGAGGATACCGGCGATCGAGCTGATCGATTAAACGGCGAGGGTAATTGCGCGCAACGATCCCGGTATCGGTGCTATTAGGAAATTCTCGATAGAGCCCGATATATCTGGTTGATGCCGCGCGTAGCATGTACATCTCCGTTCAGAAGTCTTACCGTACGTTCTTGCTTAACCTACCGACACTTCGTACATGTTACACACGTAGCCGCGGTCCTGTTCCTATCCTGTCCGAGAAAATGACCCCTCGTTAAAAATTTATTGTCTCTTATAATTGAACGTAGATAGCAATAAACTTGTCACTGAACGTATTAAAAAGTGGACGATTATCATGACACATTTATTCTTACATAATTTCAAATATAAACTTGTAATTTCAATCAGTTTCAGGCGTTAAATTATATCAAGTATCTAAGGTGTATGTGACTACGTTATATAGAAATAAGCTCTGAAATTAATTTGGTTTTTACTGTTAAAAGCAGATGCTATATTTTCCCCACTAAGATCCAACTTACCGTTTATATAAAACGCGATAGGACCTTGCGCATAGTACAAAGAGAGGACGAACAGACTTTGTATTCTGAAGAGGACAAGATTAAAGTCGTCACTTTCAAAGTATAATTAATAAAATAAAAGAAGACTTAATTAAACTCGAAACCTGAATATTTCATTTATTGAACTCATTTCCAATGGCATAAAAATTTACGTTACGATACTTGTGAACGGGGGTGTACACGGCAAGAGATAGAGAGTAGGTAGAGTGGCGGATTTCACTTATCTCGAGGCACGCGGCGATGCAACCACGATGCCCATTACGGCCGCATTAACTGAAATTAGACATTGTTTCCCTTGGAACGATGCAACAATGGAACCTTTGGTCCGGGACCAAAACTCGGTCCGTGGATCGGGTCTACGTTACAGGCAGGTTCGATAGCGAGCGAGATGGAAAAAAATTAGGCGAGCCTACCGAAGGGAGAGTACGAGGCGAAGTCTGCTCTTTTATCTCTCGGCGTTTCTTTTCGGTCCCGTACTCTCCTTTTGGCTTTGCTCGCTCCAGTCTCTCCTCCCTGTCCTGGGCGTCTACCTTTATCCCCGGTGCGCCGCGACAGAGGAGATTGCCGATATTACGCCAGGGTCAAGATCGTGACTTTAATCAATTAGTGAGGTTTCTCGGACCCGGGAAATGATTAGTAATCCGGTCGATTCTTGATCCCCAGCTCGCATATCTCCCCAGCTCGATGAACTCGGCCCTCGGGGAATCCGATGGAAAAACTCTCGGTCGTCCTGGTTTGATAAACGTCTACCTATACTTCTTCTTGTTAGATTAAAAAAATATCTCATGGATTCGTTACTAACGGATTCTTGACACCGAATCGACGTACCTATTTTCTATTATTTCATACAGAGTATCTAGTAATCTTATACACGTACTTACATGAAGTAGACAAATTTTTCAAGAACTACAGTTTTTCCCCGGTAATTTCTACTCAAAATTTATGGCAAAAAAATTGTTTACCGCTTGACTATTAACTAACTATAAGTACTAGTCTGCTTTTAATCACTGTTTAAAAGAAAATTAGCGGTTTACAGGCGGAATTTCTATTCGGGAGGTGCGGAACGATTTAACTAAGCTGATCGAAACGCAGTCGCACGCGAACGGGACATAGAATGTTATGAAAGTGTCCGGCGTGATAACGGGTAGGGAGGTGCGAACCGAAAGGAAAATTTCGCTAGATGTCGAGCAGGGGAAGCGAACAAAGGATAAATAGACGTGGCTCGAAGCGTATGTACGTGGACCTTGCACCGTTCTGCTCCTGAATATGCATAACCAGGCCGAGTTCCGATCGCAATCCCCCACGAACAGTGTCAGGTACTCTTGACCCGGCGACAGTTTTGTCATGGTAATGCGTCTACTTTGTATTTTAATGCTCGGAAACAGATTATGCGGGTAAATACGGCCTGGGCCAATACACATGCAAGCTTCGCACCGACCTGGATGAGCCGACAGTTTTCCATACTCCAGGAGGTCATCGATTAAAATAAAAAATCTTTACAGATTTTATCAGTTGCTTTCATTTTGTTTAATCGATTAATAACCGTATTAGATTTTATGACAAACATGTCCCCTCTATCATAAGAGATTTTCTTGGAAGTACTACATTTGAAGTGACTAATTTTAATGCTTATATATGAGGTTATTTTACCATTTAACCTTTTACCATGTAACGCATGAATACACATTATTATTTAACTCCGCTAAGAAATACTAGGGATGAAGAAATAAGGAGGTAAACAACCCTCCCGTCAAGTGTTAATAAGATCAGTTTCAAATCATCTCCGAGCATTGAAACGCACGTGTACATTATTTAGTGGTGGTTGACAATCGCGTCTCTCGGATGTACGAACGGGTTATATGTTTTTGTTCAATTTCTTAATGGTTTCTATTTGTATTTGCATGCGATCCGAGATGAACAAAAAGGAAATGGATGAACCCTCGACGAACGCGTTCGACTCGGAGAGAAACGACCTTCGGGACCGGCAAAGTTCTCGCGCGATCAGAATGTGAAAGTTCACTCGGAAAAGGCGGTCAACTCTACGTTACTCGACTTTGTGCATACGCTCGTCGTACCCAACTCGTCTTTTGTCCCTATCTCTTTCATCGCGCTGGTCTAAAAAGTTCTCACACTTTTAGCATTTTCTGCAACAAAATTTGAACGGTATTATTAGGAAATCCGTTCGTTCCGATTGGGACGAAATTGAAATTGATCAAAAAGCTGAAACGTTTCGAAGGTAGGAAAAATAAGTGAAGGGTAGCACGAAATCGAGAGTGTTCATTTATCAGTCGTCTCAGCCGCGAAGCCTCGGTCCGTTTCCAGTTGTCCATGCTCTCATCTAGGCGAGTAGTTGCCGAGTGTCTATCCAGGACTGGTTCGCAAGGCAGCTGAGTTTTACGAGTTATTTCCATCGCATTCTTTTTCTCCCCTCGCCCCGTAATTGCCGGCCTCTCTTTTTATTCCGCTG
>SHCU01000119.1:241917-264224 GCA_004307685.1 Ceratina australensis
GTGAAAGACTTATAGTCGAATTATCGTTGTAAACGAAATGACATACACCGGCGATGAAACAAGCAATAGAAAATGAGTCTATAGCGGATTATAACTTCCTTTTCCTGGTTTCCTCTTCCTTTCCGCTTTCTTTCGTTTTAATCGATGACCGACAGGTCAGTCCGAGCATCGAGCTAACAATATTCACAAATTACTGATACTTAGTGACATGATTTAATTCACAGCTAATTCATTGTAAATCTTTTTCTTCCCCTTTCGACGATAATCTAGTCCTAATCGCTGGAATTTATTCTGTCCATTAATAATTATTTAAAACAGAATATTTTAACGTAAACTATTTCTATGTGACGAACAGTGACACGACTTAAGGCAAGTCACCGTGGATCTTTCTCTTCCTCCTTCGGTGGATCCAACCCTATTCGCCGAGATTTATTCTTCCCGAGGTCCCCGGTTTCGCGATGCGTTCGCATATCCTCCGAGTGGGTACACACGGCGAGAGCGTTTAATGGGATGCTTTTACAAGCTCGTCGAGTGAGTACGACTGGTACGCGAGGAACGCGAAAAAATCGACGGGAGGGTGCGCGATTCTTCTTCGGATCGTTGCCGTTAAAAAAAAGCTCGTCCCGGGAATTTCACCGAAGCGAAGCTCTCTCGGTCGGGAGTCTCGAAGCGAACGTCCGGGCGCGCGAGCCGAAACAGAAAAAATCGTCGTAAACGAAGCTAGCCCGGTGTGGAAGAACGCTAGACGAAACAAGAGAACCGGCGAGATAACGCTTCGACAGGATCGCGCGGAGAGATGATAATCATTTTTCAAGAGAGTAACAGATAAGACAGATACAAACCGCGTTTATTTCGCTAAACTCTTAGAGTATAGTTCCGAGCATTTTATATAATATTAGTTTTTCCCTTAGTTTATATACCTAGTGCTGCTGCTTAAACAAAATCCGCCGATTTTATAGAATTGATATGAATTTTGATATGAAACGAACTAATTGTTCTGATGAAAACTTGTCATATTACGCGAAAGCGATAAAAAAAAACGCGTGCATGGTGTTCGACGCACGTAACACTTTGCGAAAGAACAGCAAATATTGTGCCTGGGCAAACGCGTGAGCCGTTCCTTGAAGAGGTACACGCGATGGATAAACACGTGGTTCGCAAGTGCCCGATTATTACAAAAATCTCTCCAATTAGTAAATATTCTAGATCGAAGGATTGAAATATATCATAGAACACTAATCGCATACAACAGACTTAATATCTAATCCTTCTATTTCAAAGCCATTTAATTTAGGTTACGTTTTGACTATACAATTTCTGCGGGAGATTACATGTCCCCGCGAAAATTGTGAAGTCTCCAAGAAAAATGAACATATGAGTAAATATACAATCAAATATCTTCTTATATTATTTTATTCCCTTACTCTTTAACAACGGTGTACATACATAACTACTTTAGCACCAATATAATAATTATCACATCCCTGAGAAAATTAGCACAGGAAAGTGATGAAATCAACGTCCATCGTCAAGTTTTAATTTAATTACATTGGTAATTTACCCGATTACCATTGTTAAGAATTAATTCTCTATCATCATAAAAGTAAGAATAACATGTGACTTCGCGAAAATTTGCATTCATCTACGACTTTCAGCACGCTCTCCTTTTTACATGGATAAAGAAGATATTTGATTGAATATTATATTGACCAGGCATCTCAGACTTACTCACTTCTTTACCTTTCCATGCAAAGGTTACTTTTTCTTTGATTACAATAATTCAACCAATTCGTCATATTTCGGGTTAAGATGGACGCAGATAAACATGCATCGTCATTAACAATCCAATAAAATACATACAATCAAGCGTACAACGAAACAAATATTTTTGCATAAAATCGTACCCCAATTCAATTTCAATGATTTTATTTTCCATAGAGTATTCATATGTCCCGAAACTCGCGAAGGGGCCTGCACGTAGGAAGATAAAATGAAAGAGGCCGAGGATAGGAAGAGTACCTTGCGCGAGACCGTTTCTACATACGTCTCGCTAGCTCGCGTCTCTCGTCGTTCTTTTTTCTCCTTCGAGAGACTCGAGGAGAAACGACACCCCGCTGCGTTCTCCGACTGAATTCCAACCTCCGCCCCGCGGCTAACGACCACTGTCTCTTCTATCTTCTCGTTCCCCTCCATCCCTCCCTCCCCCCTCGCCACCCTTCGTTGCAGTCGAATAAAGGGAAAAAAAAGGATGAACCCGAGTCCCGAGCTGTTCGGGACATCGTTTACGGTTTCTAGCCGGGACCAGCAGCGGTTTCTGCGATCGAACCACACTCTCTTCTCTTCGCGTTATAAATTGCTGGACAAACTGTTACCGAATATACTCCATCGTTTAGCAGTTCATCTGTATCTTCTCCATTTGCATGCTAACCCCGATAACTAGGGAACGAATGAAATAATAAACAATAGTTTTGCATCGACTTGGTCACGCGTTATTAATACTAATTTTTGGTTTCGTTTCTACCATATGATAATAGGAATAAAATTATTTTATTATCAATTATTTCAACAGGGTAAAATTTATATTTTATTAATTCGCCAAGTTTTATAGAATTAATTTCCTTACATTTAATTGTTCACTTGCAGAAAGCTTTATTTATTATAATAAGTAGTTAGTCCGAGAAATTTATTTACTAGATCATTACTGAAAAGCAAAGGGAAACAGTTTGATCCGAACCCTGTAACGAGTGATCGGCGATCGCGTAACAGTTTCTGAGAATACTTTCCATGCGAACTTTCAGCCAGTTGCCGAGATAACGCATCATCGTATTTTCTTCCGAGTGTAAAATAGTTTGGGAACGTAGAGGTTAACTGCGGCGGTTAGCGAAACGGCGGGTGATTCGGAGCCCGTCGTATGAGACTCTGTTATTTCGCGTAACGATTGGGTTAGCTTCTATCATTAGAGACGCGCGCGCTGCGAGTGAAGCGAATTCAACGTGTATTCCAACTGCGAGGTGCGGTACCGTTACCGGCCCGAACACGGATACTCGTTTCGTGGCTCGCTCGAGCGGAAAAGAATTCGCGGCCAATTTGATCGCCATTCACACGGCTCGTACGACTTTTATCGAATCCCGACGAGTCGAACCTGTAATTATTACTTCGGATTTAATTCAATAGAATCGTCGAGACCCCGTGACGCATCGACGGCCCGATCTCGGTAATTAAAAGGGGGACAGTCTCGTTTGTGCGCGTGCACACAGCGAAAATAATAACAAAAACAAGTTTAACAGCGATATCGTCAAAATGGACACATGATATTCCGCGGATATCATATTATTATTCTACTCATTCAATTCCCCGATCTACTATACGTTATCGATATTTATGGCCTAAATAGACTGAGGGAAATGTAACCGTGGCGATTATCTCGCGCCTAATTCTTCGGTTCGCAGCGACGGCGGCTCGTAATTTCCGCGAGGGTCGGAGGTCGAACGATTGAACGCGAGCGAACGCTGTTTATCGGCGAGCGGTGATTTTTTTGTTCCAAAATCGAACGGCAGAAACCGTGGCGTTTAGATAAATCGAGGACGCTGTCGCGAAAATATACATGTTGCGCGTCGAGCCACGATCCAGCCGAACAGTCAAAGTTGTTTCGCCACGGCCCATCGGGAGAACCGTGGGAGGAGGAAAAAAATACTGCTGATAACGTTATCTGCAATTGTCGCTTGTTGTGTACCAAAGTCCGCGACCAAGGAAATTTTTCCCGTTTAACGCCTGATAGGGTTCGATTAATTGGAAACGTTCTTTCGATTTATGAGAATATTCTTCGATCTTTCCTGCTTATTACCGTTCGATTATATGATAATTTATCCTTAATTTATTATGTACGCTATAAGTTGTATGTACGCTCTTCTATTGGGCGGAGTTGGACAAAAAGTGCTGCGTATGCATGTTTAATTCAAAGAAAGAGATCGTCGTCAAAATTCTTACTTAGTTTCATTTATTTACAATATAAATTAGTAATAGTTTAATTATTTACTAGAAAAAACTAATTCGAGGCTACTCGAGTGACGATCATTGTATGTGGTAAAGAAGTATCTGAATTCTTTCGGCTATTTCAATGAACGGTTTTAACACTTTATAAAAATGATGAAAATAGATAGCATGGATGTTGTACCGATAAAAGTAAACTTAATTCTATGGGATGCTTGGGGGAATCATAGATTCCATGAAATTGGTATTGAGTCGATTGCTACCTGGTTCTCAACCATGGATCATCTAAAATCTTTGAACTACATGAATGAGAAGATTTAACACTTTATAAGGGGGATAGGAACGGGAATAATCTTGTAGTGAGAAAGTAAACCCTATCGTATGGTTGTAACTATACGAAGCCTTCAGGTTGGAAAGAAGGTTTAACAAGATGTTGCTGGCCCGAGGGATCGGTTAATCGATTGAGAAACGCACGATCCGGATAAAATCGAAAGCAGCCTACAAAGGGAGCCCAGACACGGGTTACAAAGCGGCGACGCGCTTCCCGCGAGAAGCGCACGGCCCCAGAGAAACTCTTCGGACATGGATTGATGATGCTGACGCGTTGCTTCAACGGGGAACGGTCAGCGATCGGGGTCAGAGGGGGGCGGGTTAGGAAAGCGAAATAGACGAAAAAAAAGAACGTAAGTCCATCGCGTTCCTCGTTTGACGCGCGTCTATATTTTAAGCCCCGTACTCACTTGTGACGTGTCCCTGTATCATGAGACCAGCTCAATCATTTTTACACTGTAAACTTCTTATACGATATTAATTACGAAAATGCATTTTCTATACAAATATGTTTAGGTATTGAAAATATAAAATTTTATGTACTGTATTTACTTTTTGTAGAAATATTTAATCAACGTTTATAGGCTAGCTTTACTCTGCGCGTCTCGAAAACTCGCGAACTCGTTCGGTAGAAGTGGATTGGGTATGGTACGTGGTCGGACGTGGATCGCAACGTTCTAAGACTGCACATTTCATTTGAACGATTGCGTTAAATAAATTGATAAGAGCGGATGGTCTAATAATTAATTGCCGATAGATAATTACTTCCGCGTAGAAACTGAAAAACTCGAATCGTCAAGGGTAGATAGCGCTTGCGATCGGAGCGAGGTCGGGTTAGACTAAGCGATCGTACTTACACAGGTTTGAATCGCGTGAAATTTCTAAGCCGTACGTGACGGCCGGTAATGAAATTCCTTTCCGCGGTCGCGCGATCGTCTTAATCAACGCGCTGTCGCTGCGTACGAAAAAAAATTAGCATTTTAAATCACGCTCACCGCGGGTGCTCCTACTCTCCTTTTTCCTACCCGTCTCCCTCCCGACCTCGCGCGCGCGATCCCTACCCCTGTCAAGTCATTCGTCTACGCTTCTCGGTCTCCCGTTTCCAAACCGACGCCGCGACGTCATCCTTGTAATTCGTTTATTATCGAACGTGTACGAAAGATTAATCGTCGTCGCTCGTTTCTCGATGTTTGTAATTATTTTGAACGACGCGTCGTCACCGAGACACGGGACCATATTCGAGGGCCACGTATCGTCCTGTAACAAAAACGAACAATTAAGTAAATGTAATGTAATAAATAATTATTGTATCAGATATAAATTCAAATCAAATTCAAATGTATAAATATGTAGGCAAGAATGGCTGTTGTAGAATTAGTTCATATAGGACTTGATCCGGAAACGTGACTACAGGATTACGGATAAGAACGTATAGATTTATTCACTGTGGGATATGCTTGATATAATATCTGTAATAATAGAGTAAATATTTTTTATTTAAATTTACATAAAATGATTTATACGTCTTGACACATTCGCGACCGGCAAATTTTTTCGCTTCTAATACTGTGTACCGGCAAAAATAATGAAATTCTGAAACTGGTTGCCGCAAACTTTTATCGTTAAAACAAGGATAAAAATGATAAAATTTGTTTTGAAATATGATTGTTCCAATTATGTGTTGTTTAAGATCAAAAGAGTTTTATAATTTGTATACTTGCTTTAGAAATAAAATTTTAAATGACGTGAATTCACGTCAGCGGTCGCGAATGTGTTAATCAAATGTGATCAGAGGAAGTTTGTTTGAATTCACTGACAAGTTTGCCTTGAAGTGTCTTAAGCATCCCAACGTGTCTCTTGGAACCAAATAACTTTTGTTTGAAACAGTTCTTTGTGTACCAGAGACTGTAAAAGTTAATAAGATGACTTGTCTGAAACGACTTATCTTGTATGTACGTAGAAAAAGAGGAATGAAAATGTATAGATTCAAAAGAAAATGTTATTTCTGTAGATAATTGAATTTCCAAGCTAGCAACACCTGTTCGAGAAGAAACAAAGAAAGACGTAAGGGAGAGAGAAGCGAGTGTGGGGAGATGGGGTAAGAAGCTGAGGAGCTCTCTCTCTCTCTCTCTCTCTTCCCATCATTAGGCCGTTTGGTTGTGCCCCGGGGTTTTACGTAGGTGTTTATTTATCGTCGGAGGCTGGACGCAAGGAATTAGTACCGGGGCCTGTGTAATCTCTATTTGGAGTAATTATCTTGCAAACGCTAATGGATCTCCCGCTCGATCAACCCCGGACGTAGGACGGACCGTTTCGATTTTGCGGAAATTCTACCAGTAAACGAGTGGACGAGCTAATTGTTTTCTACGGATCTCACTCGAAGATCTCGATGCTGCCGAAATAAAATGTTGTTGTTAAAATTGAAAATATTATTTAATAAATCGTGATTAATTATTTCATAAGTAACTATTTGACGTGAAAACCGCGTATCTCAAGTCCTAAGATAGAAAAACGGGCTGTGCTGCACACGTGTTGCTTCGCACGCTTCAGATTTACCGAGCGAGGATTTAGCGAGAACGGCGCGCGAGTGTACCGTTATCGGTGCCCCCCTCTCAAACCACAGGAGATGAAACTCGGAAGAGACTTCTCTCATGCCTCGACTTCTAAACTGCGAGCGGCAACGGTTCGATCTTGATGAATCGCATTCCCGTTTTCGAGTAGTACGAAACGCATTCGGAAATCATTCGCACGTGGATGTATACGCGACCCAATGACCTCGTACTCATGTAGGTTGCCGGAGAAATTCTGACCAGATGTCCACCCTCGTCCCTCTTTAACACGTTAAGCGCCACGCCAAATTTGTGTGTCTTTCCGTTCAGGCCACAGTTAGCCGTTAAGCGAGCCAAAGTATAAACATACATCGAGTAACATAACTTTGTCAGGACTTGCTTTCGTATTAATATCTATCCACTTGCATATAATTTCTTTTCCAGAGTAAAGCTGACATTTTCAAATCGCGATAGATGCTTTGTATATACTTTTTTAAAGTCTGCCGCCGGTCCCTAGGGACTGGCGTGGCGCTTAACGTGTTAAATATTCATCAGTTTTTAATAGATCAGACTTGTTACAAGTTTGTTACATGTGATATTACATATGAGAAAGTATGAGAAAATCTATATGACATTTGAGGTCATGTGTCTACCTAAGATTTAAGAAATCTGATAAGAACACATATCCAATATTTGACCCAATAAATTATTACACAGTGTTTTATTAATTTATTCAAATTTTAATGTCAATTTTTGTCATTGTTTTCATGCAAGGGTGTATACAATCTCAAGATGTCTACAAATTGTTTATCTTTCAATCGGGACGATTGTTGATCCGTTCGAAAATAAAAGTTAGAGCCGCGCCGAGAGAGAGCTAGGTCGACGAGGATAGGAGAAAGGAGCGGAGCGTATCGCGTGGCCGATGCAGCATCGCGTGGAGTGATTTTTACGGCGTTAATAAGCGGGTGCCAGGTCCCCTCGGGCTATGCGGTACCGGCGTGGAAGGTGGCGAGGCGAAAGAGTAGGCGGCCGGTGAGAAGTGCCGCGAGTCGATGCTATTAAGATTTCCGTATCTTCCCTCTCTCTCTCGTCCCGTTTACGACGGACAACATACCGAGAGGTTACGCTCGTCCATCTCTATCGCTCTTACTAGCAGTCCTTATTTCCCTCCGTCTAATTGCAAGATCCTGCCGGTGCTTCGCGAACCGCGGTCTCCGTACCTTTAACTCTCTTTCGTTTAATCCTGTTTCAAACTGTTTCCGTCTTATCTTTCACTCGCTTCGGATTACGTCAGCCGATACATTTATCGGCTACAATTGTCGAGAGCAAAACTCAAATCTAATAAGATCCAAAATAAAAATGTTTGAAAAAATTCTGTAATGCTTGATAGTATTCTAACAATCTGTCCGAATTCCATCAGAATTTTTCCGTCCCGTCAAGTAGAAGAAACGTGGCAAAAACTGGAATTTCGATTTTTCGTCGTTACCAAAGTTGAGATAGTAGGTAGGAGAGATATTTCCTATCGGTTAAATTCGGTATTCCGTTTTCCTACCTTTCGTACGGCACGTCCGCGGAATATATCGGGAAGCAAGCTTAATCGCGACAAAGAGAGCGAGTAGGAAAACCGAAGAAAAGGGATGATCGATTGATGGTAGTCCGTTTGTCTGTTGCAGCGGTGCAGAGGGGCCGAGTACCGCCGTCGCAGCCGTCGCTGCCGGGCCTCCCGGGTCAGTTCGCGCTGACGAACGGCGACGCGGTCGCGTGCGCCGGCCTCAACGGCCACTCGTACCTCTCCTCGTACATAAGTCTGCTCCTGAGGGCGGAACCGTACCCGACCTCGCGGTACGGCCAGTGCATGCAGCCGAACAACATCATGGGAATCGACAACATCTGCGAGCTCGCGGCCAGGCTGCTCTTCTCGGCGGTCGAGTGGGCCAGGAACATACCGTTCTTCCCGGACCTACAGGTGACGGATCAGGTAGCCCTGCTCAGGCTAGTCTGGAGCGAGCTGTTCGTGCTGAACGCGAGCCAGTGCTCGATGCCCCTCCACGTGGCGCCGTTGCTCGCCGCGGCGGGACTACACGCGTCCCCGATGGCCGCGGACCGCGTCGTCGCGTTCATGGACCACATCAGGATCTTCCAGGAACAGGTGGAGAAGCTGAAAGCTCTGCACGTCGATTCCGCGGAATACAGCTGCCTCAAGGCTATCGTACTCTTCACCACCGGTAAGTGAAACCTAGTCAAATCGTTCCCTTACTACCACGTGAGCTCAATGATCGGTGGTCATCCCGCGAAAATCTGTCGGATTTATTCGTCGAGTCATTTAGATAGCAATTCGATGCACTTAACTTATTGAAACAGAATTTAATATAAAAATCAGGAGAAGATCAATGTAAAAATTATTTAGGTAGCGAAAAAGCGAAAGAGAGATATTACATTTGAGGCAAGAACTCATTGAAAATGAAATGTCTGTTGGAGATCAACTGATATGAATTGAATCTATTTTTGACATAAAAATCGTAACGAGAAAAATCAATCTAAAAATTATTTAAGTAGTAATTCAGAGAGAGAATAATGAATACTTGATACAATGGTTTATTGAAATTTGATGAAAAACCTGTTGAAAATTAGAAGAGACTAATGGTTAGCCTTAAGAGATTAATACACGAGCTAATCTAAATGTATATGGCCTATGAACACGTTCCGAGTGTTTCTTGCCGAGATATTATCTATTATTATTACTTCTTAACATTCAACGAGTACAGAGTCCCCGTGTGTAAGAATCGCGGAAGATTTATGGCCGTTAGCTGCGGCATTACAACTATGCAAACTCGCGCTTTAAAACATAACATATGCAGATTCATGGTAGAAATATCCACAGCTGCCAAACGTGTACCATTTTCTATTTTACAATGCGAACGTGCACCGCGAGCAATCCAAATGCGTCCGCTTGAAAAATTGAAATGCCTACACGCTGTTTATAAGTCGCTGGTCGGTTAATAAACGGCGCAGATGAACGAGATATAATAATGGTGGCCGTAAACTGTTATCAAACTGATATATTAAGTGCAGAAATAAATTCTGATAAGATTTATGAAATTCAAACCAGTTCCCTACGCATTCCGCGTTCAGTGAATTGATTTTAAATAATTGTCGGTATCTGAAGAAAGAAAATCGCGAGTCGACGAATGATATACGGACAGTTTGAATAGGCGTCGTTAATAAGATCTCGAGACGTCGTTGAATTTTGCTGGATTCGAATGGGCTATCCCCGTAACCGCACGGATGCTATCGCGAGGCAACGACGCGACGTAACGTGACAACTCGGGCGCTCGTCGATCCTCCCGGGCGAGCTTAGAGAAGCTTAGAAAGGGACATGATAGCGGCCGGTTCCGCCGGAAGAAGTCCACGGGTCTCTTGACGCGCCGCTCGTTCGCAGCTTCGTCTAATCGACGGTGAAACAAGATGTTATCGCGACCCCGCTGCTGTCATCCCGTTTACAGAGACGAGGCCACAATAAATATGATGACCGTACACCCATTGGTTTAAACGGTTATTCGAAACTTGCTGTTTACTATAAACTGCAGATTTTTATGTACAATTATTTTTAATATCAATTTATAATATAGAAAATTGTATAGAAATGTGTTTTATTCTTTGATATTTATCACGTACATATTTCGAAAAATTTTTTAGAAATGCATAAAATTATGTATTAATATTTATCAGTGTTAAATATTAATATAATTAATATCATATATTAGGTCGAGGAAAAAGAAATCCGTTCCCCGAAAAAGAAAACCCTTCACATTTTAACGATTTTTTTAAATTGCTTTTTCTCGGAATCTAATGTGTAGAAAAATCTGAAAACCTGGGTAAATGTCCTATACTATATGAGGAGAGTACCTGAGCATACTTTCAACCCGATCGGCCAACTTTCAATTTTTGCCAAATTTTGAAGGGTAAATTTTCGCAAAAATTGAAGGTCGGCCGATCGGGTTGAAAATATGCCCAGATACTCTCCTCATATAGTATAGAACATTTACCCAGGTTTTCAGATTTTTCTATACATCAGATCCCGAGAAAGAACAATTTGAAAAAATCGTAAAGTTTACAGGATTACCCGTCTAGGTATAACATAATGGATTTCTTTTTCCCCAACCTAATATACTGTTGTCCATTAATAATAATGCAGTAACAATTCTTTAGAAAGAATCAATTTACTCATGCAAAATATTGTTCGAGTATGTGCTCCGAATTATTGTTCCATTCCGTAAGCTCATCCAAATAAATCATCCAAATAAGCTCAGCTTGCCTATACTTGTGAAGCAATAATTCTTAAAAAAACGTATGACCATCGTAAGAATAAACGATCGACATTGTGAACGCTCGGTTCATGTTTCCACTGATCCACGTCCTCATTCACTCTACGGTCTGATCGAGTTAACGTAACGCGCGTACAAAACATCGTGGAAACGTTTAACGATCATTGACGATAATGTTTCTGGATATTTCGCGGAATGGTTATCGGCTTACGATCCGACGAACAGACGCGTCACCACCGTTTTAAACTTTAAACGTTTCCGTCGCCAAGGTTCCCGATAATTATCTACTCCTTTCCCCATACCGCGAGGGATCACCCTGACCGTGAACGACCATCAGAAATCTAAAATAGCTCGCGTGATTATCCGCAAGTGAATTTTTATGACAATTGTTTACGGGAATGTGATTGAGTGCAATCGTCAGTTAATTGGTGTCGACCACATTTATTTTTACACGATTTTTAACTTACTACATTTATTTTTCTTATTCATCTGTGATTTAATTAAATTTTATATCATTTTTTACTATCCTATAGTAAGAGGAAATCGAATTTTTATAATTAACATTAAATATCTACAATATTATCCAGTTGCACTCGAAGAATTTTTCTACAAATGTTTGCTATTTTGTTAAATTAATGTATATAAATTTTATTTAATCGATAATATTATATACAAAGTAAAATTCATTTTCTTATATAAAGATTATTTTATAAAACAAGTGAGTCATCTCTCGATTGCGAATAGTTAAATTGAATATTTTACATTTCACTAATCGCATTAAACGTCATCGTCGTACTATTTAACATTTGATATTACCGCGGATACAGTGTATATCCGAATGGGTAAAGGTAGTCTCTGTGCAAGAGAATCGATCGCCGAAGCCGGGAATCTCCGATATCTCTGACGGGCATCGAGTCGTATTTCAGCATCGTCGAATCGCGGAAGCGAGAGTCGGAGAACGGTTCTCGAGAAACTCTCCATGGGCCGCGCGTGATAGACGCTGATTAGACCGTAACGCGGCGAACGTCGTCGTCCTGCACATTCTATCGTTCCGCGCATCCCGATCTCACCTCACTCCTGTCTTCTTCAGATTTATCGTTTTCATAAAATAACCATTCTCTCATCTATTCAGGAACTGACACAGCTTAGTAAAGGATTTGAGAACTATTTACTTGTGCGAAATTCTAATGTAGAATTTAGAATTCTTATAAATTAGCAATGACACTTGAAATAGATACAAATAGATGCTTCCAATTCAGTTCATTTAAAATTGTTGAATAGGGACAACTTAAGATTGAATTTAAACTTGTTCACGTATTTATAAAAGAATCGGATAGTGATACTACTTCTAAAGTACACTTTTAGTACAAACTAATAAATCTCTATTTCTACAAATGAAAGAAACGAAATGCATATAGACATCTGTTCTCTTCTCTAAATACTATAAATTGTATTTGACTTTGAATGCTTTCTATTTCTTTACGTATTACCGTGTCTTTCTAAATTACATACAGTTACCACAAATGTATAAACGTCGACAATATACATTTCTCTTATTAACGACGTTGCAGTTCCTCTCTTTCCTTCTCTGCCAGTCTCGGAAAAAGAGAATCGGCCAAAGTCGATATTTTTTAAGCGAAAGTTTCTCAATCAACGACGGCCGTCACTGTGTACGGTGTTATCTATATGTACGCGCCCGTCGGTGTGAACAGGGCTTTTCTCGCGGATTCTCGTTTCTCCAGCCGACGCGACGTTTCGAGAGCGTCGATAAATTATCCGGGGTTAACAGGTGAGCGCGAAACGACGGCCGGCGATAATGACGGGCAACGATAAACGCGTCAATAACGCGCTGTCCCACAGGCCGCACGGGGGTAACGGGGACACGCCAGAAGAGTAGATGAACGTTATTCCCGCCGCCAGTGGATTTCCCTTCGATTTGGGTTACCTCCTCTCCCCCCTCTCTCCCCCCTTGCCTCCCCTCTTTGATCCGGCAACGACCGACATTTCAACTATCCTCCTGTCCATTTGCCTACTGATGCCGCGCTTACACCGAGTGCTCGGATTTTGTACAAGCTTTAAAATGAATGACTAAACGTTACTACTATAGCGAAGTAGAGATGTCTAATTGATTAATTTTTAATATGTATTTTAACGTCTGTTAATGAAACACGTATCGTGCGAATCGAATTCATGCTTAATTTATATGAAATAATTTTTATCTAATGAGCGATAAATGCTACGTCGATAGGATGAAAAAATAGAAGATATAAATATAAATATATTCATTTTATTTACCACATTTAACAGTCTTTCGACTACACGAATTAGAATAACTTAACTAGAAATAAACAACAAAGTATAGGAAACATAACTAAACTTAATTTAACTAAAAATTCCTAAACAGGCTATATAATCCTGGACTACCATTGCCAACCTCTATTTTCCTCAATTTCCTGACATTATTAATCATAGATACGTGAAAAATATTTTTCGTGCGCATACGCCTCTTTCTATTACAATCATTTCTAATCGGGATATGATTTTTAATTCTAGTATTGAAGATTGAGGTAGATCGGTGAGTCGAAATCCGGTTGCTCCCCGAATAGGAACGAATACGTACATACATATACGTATATAATAGGTTATATCAGTTGGTGAAGCTGAAGTCGAAGCGAGCCACGACTCCTGCTCTTACTTTCTCCTCGCGTCTCCGCGGTGTCCCCGTTATTGCCAGTCCGTTTCACGGTGCTCTTTATTACCCCTCTCGCAGTATCCAGCCGCGAAATATGCCTGCATCTGTATACAATCTCCTGAAAACGATATTCAAGCATTACGTTTGAATGACGAAAATCCGATTCGATAGCCACTGAAATATTCTAACACATTGATTCTACATAACGATTCTAAATGACCTGCATTCGTAATAGCCAACTCTAATCAACATTAGCATTTTAGAAAATAATAAATGTCAATTGTTTACAAAAATTTGTTATCAGAAATTATATTAACCCTTTGCGCTCGAAAGGCGACTCACAGTCGCCACTTATTTTATACAATAAAATATATATCATTGATTAAATTAAATTTGATTACTATAAACTTTCTGCAAATATTAATTTTAAAATTGTAGAACACAAAAATGAACAATAAATTCATATAATATATCGTAATTAGAGCAATACAAAATAACTGTTATAAAGGAAAATTCAATAGATATTTGGAGAAAAAAATCCTCGAGTGCAAAGGGTTAATTTTGCTTTTACTTTCTTCGATATTTTTATTCAAAAATTGATAGTGTTTTTGAAAAAAATATCACGGAGTTAAAGGACTGTTCTTTCAAATAAAGGATGTACGGACGCCGAAGGTACAATTAGTTATGTCGTTAATAAGCAATTCGCGGGGACTGGCGGAGACGAAAAGCTCGTGGTAGCGGGTACGTGGGCCGCGAATACGGTTGCTCACAGGCGGGCAACCGAGGCAAAGGGAATTGCATCGCATGCCACATAATCGTGGGAGTGTTTCCCATCAAGATACACGTAGGTAACCGCCGCTCGCAGTAATGCCGTGCCGCATAAATACATCTGCATCTCCGCCGCTCTATGGGGTGACCGAGGAAAATTACTCCGATTACTCTCGTCTTCGTTTAACCGAATATTGTTCGCTCGACGTACATTCGTCGTATTTAATTTCTAATTAAAAAGATTTTTTGAATATCGAACTAATATGTAGTTACGTCAAACCAGCGCGCGTGTTTGCGCTTCGGTGATAATGGACAGGAAAATTCCGCGTATGCTTAAGATGTAAATAGATTGATGGACCTCGGATTTTTCCTCATTTTCTTGAATAAAATAGGACATTTAAAAAAAAATATAATACATTTGGAAATGATTTGATTTGTTACCTTAGGCTAATCGATTAAGGGACATATTGTTTCAAAAATTAGAGAACAGAATGTGTGTCGTTTCATAGGGGACTATAAAAATGCATGCTTAAGATTATAATATATGTAAGCCTTAATTATATAATTAGTAATTTCCAGTTATCAGTAGATGTACATTAAAATATGTGTATTATTAATGTACGAAACGAATTGGATGAAATATTTGAGAGATGAAAAAGAATGTTCGCGTGAGTCACAGGGTATACGTAAGGAGAAAGCCGAACCGTTTGCAACGACTGATCTAGCCAGCTAAACGTACTTTGTGCACCATGCCCTCGTTCCACCGCTTTATCCGAACAATTAGAGGCGCATTCACAATTACAGGTGGAAAAAAATGCTTGCTGCTCTACGAGATAACTGTCGAGCGGATTCAATTCTCAAAACCCGTTTGCTGTTATCATATAACTACAATATATAAATTTAAAATCATTAGTTGAATGAAGATGTAAGCGAGTTACTCTCCCTGGTTCGATCTCGTTAAATTCCTAACGCCCATTTCGTTATCTACTCGTCTATTAAAAGAGTAAAAAAGTTTTGAGTAGAAAAGCAAGGAACCCATTTTCTTATTAAGGAATTTAAAACTGCTATCAAAATTATATTTCATTTGAGAATTATTATACAGGTGGTCATTTTATCAAAATCATTTTTTGTAGGGTTATTAAAAGTAATCGGTGTCCTTTGATATAACTACATTTTCTTATCATCCTATTTAAATAGTGAGGACAAAATATTGTTGCCAGATATTGATCACTTGACGCTATGCATATTATGAAAAAGAATTTTTTGCAACACAGTAAGTTAAGGGGACATTTAAGTAGTCTTGCTTAAAAGGCCCACCTGTATAGAAGCAGTTTAAAATCGCTATATGTAATAATACGTATAAAATTAGAACGATACTTAATTCGGATATCATATTAAAATGTCGACAATTCATCGATTCATTTCTACTGGACGGGAGATCGCGATAACGTCGAGATCTGGTTTCCGTTACGCAAGAGAGTTGCGTCGGTGCTCGCGTATCTCCGGGGAATCTGCGGCCGCGAGGAGACACGGACATCGGGGTGGTAGAGGGTCCCGAGGGTATCCGCGCAGCGGACCCTCTCGGAGCGGAGAAAAGAAACGATAGGAGAACGTAGGGACCCAAGAGGATCCTCCGGAGAGAAAAAAGGAGAGCGGGAGGAGAAAGCTCGAGAAACGGAGCATTAGCATAAGCTAAACCGAGCTAAGCACGGCCATATAGCACGGAAATAAATAGCCGGTTGTCTCGTATCTACAACGAGTAGAGGCTCCCCCTAAAAAACCTGAACGTTCGGCCTGCTCCTCCTCCTCCTCCTCCTCTCTCTCTTTCCCTCTGTGATCGCTCGCGTGTACGCACGTTTGGCCACCCACCCCGTAGGTCCCTTCGCCAACCGAACACGCGCCGATCAACAAGTTACCGAGGAGATAGCGAGCTATCAACGATGAGAACGGCCGGTCTCAACTATGCGACCGGAAATACAATCGTTAATCCGTTCTTATTCTCGCGAATTAATCGTTTCATTCTGAAAGAGTCAGACATTTCGTAAACGGATGTTCTTTTTCGTAAATCGTTCTTAATGAAGACTGTAATCCTGTAAGAAGTAACATTGAGGACCATCGGGTGTACGGGCATTTAATATATAAATTGAAGTCGTTTTATGGAACCTAAATTTATTCCATCGGCCAATCCGATAGAGACACGGAAGAAAGAACTTTTTTAACATGAAGCTGGCTAATCGTATTTCGTCGTTATTGGCTTAACAACTCTTATAAAGAAACGACGTCTGACTCTTCGCTGCTCGTTATATTATAATAAACTTTCTAGTCTTTTTGAACCTCGAACTGAATTATTAATTACTTACTACAATAACGTGATAACAATAATTTCAAATTAATATTTGCATCTTGTTATTATGAATTTTTGATTTGTCTTTTATCTACTGAGGAGGACGTGAACCGTGTTCAGTAAACAGGAAGATAGAAATGATTAAAAGACTCGCGCGGTGCATTTGGGCAAAGAGCGAT
Organism: Ceratina australensis; assembly: GCA_004307685.1. NCBI lineage: Eukaryota > Metazoa > Arthropoda > Insecta > Hymenoptera > Apidae > Ceratina > Ceratina australensis. Next base: position 259,095 of record SHCU01000119.1, read on the forward strand.
GCGGAGCGACCGGCGCGTAAGAGCCGGTGACATGGACTATCTCGTCGTGAGTTAGAGAGTAGAATCAAGGTCTCGAGGCATCATCTCTGGTTTCGATCGGCGCGAGGCGGAACAGCGACGCGCGGATGCAAAGAGGGCAGATAATAAAAGGAAAATGGGTAACGCTGAAAGTCAAGGGTTGGGGGACGCGACCCCGGCTCGACTCGACGCCCGAGTAACAATGCGGCTGCGATAGAGAAGAGAACCGCGAGAGGATCGTGGTCCCGGCCGAGCAGATAACGCGCGCTTTCTCCCCTTCCTATCGCAAGCTCATGCCCCTCGAATGCTCTCGTTCCCGTTTCAGTCCTCTCGGCTCGGATTCATCCGCGAGAAACCTACTGTGATCTTTAAAACGTGTATTAACGTTCATACAAAATAAATTCTTCACATTTTTTACGGTGTTTTGTTAATACGTCAGTTTTTCTCGCTTAATGGTTAACACAATCTTCACATTAAATTCATTTTTAACGACGGATTAGATTTTTTTACATATGCAAATGAGTTAAAAAATATGAACTTTATAAAATTTTCTAATACATTCATGTTAAATTAATTACAAAATAAATTCTTTACATTTTTTACGGTGTCTTGTTAATACGTAATTTTTTCTGGCTTAATGGTTAACACAATCTTCACATTAAATTCATTTTCAACGACGAATTAGATTTCTTTACATATGCAAATGAATTAAAAACTATGAACGTTATAAAATTTTCTAATAGATTCATGTTAAATTAATTTGGAAAATCTGTATATTTTAATTTTCGTATGAACGCGAATGATGGAAGAGAGGATCATACGTAACGGGGAGAAGACGCGGCAAGTCGATTTAGCCGATCGTAACAGGAGGAAGTTGGTACAGCGGTCGGTAGCGTAACCCTTATCGTCGTATCACAGGGCAAAGGGTTGCCCCGGTATTAGAGTAAGCCACGGTATTAACCTCGGAGTTTAATATAAACGACGGGACGCCGCTGTTAGGGTGAGACCGAGAGTATGGGCGGGCCACGTGACCGTCGGACAGTGCGAGTCGCTTATCGACGTCCGAGGCCGAAACGAACCCACGACCCCCCGAACCGTGGAATCTCGCGCGGCCGTCGCTTAACCTAGTCGCGACGCAGAACCACGGCCGGGAGCTTTTCCGTCCGCATTTCCGTCCCGCCGCCGCCGCTGCCCCGAAAACTCGCTCGCTCGTGATATCGGCCGGCGACGCCGTCCGCGAAACAAAGGCCATCCTTTTCATCCGATGAACCACGGAAACCAAGGGGTGACCGATATCTCCTATCCCGAAAACGCGTCTGTAACCTCCGAAACCTACAAACGAACGTATCAACCTGAAATCTGTGAATATAGCAGTAGAACCTCCGTTACGCGTTGTATGGGCATTCCATTAACATCTATCTGAATGTTTTATTATAAGCAGCAGCAGCAATTATATATATAATTATAAAAATGATGAATACGAACCATAATAATTGGACAAATTATTGCACTATCACGGAAAACATGGTTTTGCCCATTCTATTTATGGCCAATCCTGTAATTGATAATAGTTAATTGAAAACATTTGTTTCTTCGATAAGTATTACAATAATTACTATGTGAGTAACTTTAGCGTAAAAAACTGCGTTAGGTATTTGATGTACGATGCAAGTCTAAATCTGTTTAATGATTTTTCAATGTCTTTCGGTGGCGAATTTTTCGGTGAAGGGCTGCGGTGCCCGATGGGGCAAACAAACGAACGTGCAAATTGGCGCGCGCAACAAATTCGGATCGCGTTCGTTCTTAATTTAGAGCCTATTCGGCGACGCTAACGACCCCGGGAGTCAACGTGGAAAAACGACCGGTGCTCGCTTACTTACTGGCACCGCTCCTCATGCCGCGATCTTCGTTAACCCGAAGCAAAGGATCGAAGAAAACAACGACCCTAAGAACTTTTGGGAACGCGAAATTCCATGCGAAAGAAAAACGTTGAAACCAGGTTCAATGAATATTTTTTATTTTCTTCCATCGACGGTTACTTCTCTTGGGGAATTACAGAACAAGAATTTTTTTCCTCCTTAAATGTTATTAGATACTTCTTATGTATACTATATATTTACTAGAGGTCTTATAGTAGACACGTTCCAAGAAAATATATTTCAAATTCCAGGCGCAACGAATGTTATAGAATTATAGCACGACCCACAATAGGCCACGATCTCCTTAACGAATGCGAGCAATTCCCGAAAAAAAAGAAACGGACAGAGACCGCGTTTGTCCGTCCCGGAGCATTTTATTTAGGCACAACCGTGTTTTATGGCCCCGTTTGACACGGGATGCCGTTAAATATGCGACAGACCGCACGCGTGTCTCCCTCTCGGGCCTCGCACCCTTCGTTTTCGCCTCCCTCGTCACCTATTCTCGACGATGCGATGTCTCTGTTATCGTTTCGAGAATCCTCCTATTAAACCGAGTCCCTGTTAGATATAACATCAAGCTTCTCATTTACCTTTTATGCCTCATAAGTTAGATCTTTTAATTTCGTATCACATCACCAATCCTAATTGTCAGAATTATAAACCAAGCTATGTTGTTTTTTAATGCATCATCAGATTCGTTGATCACTTGAATTAAATGGAATAAGATAATTATTTTAAATAACAAATAGCAGAATATCGAAATTAACGAGAGTCCTCTTAAATAAATGATACGACACTTGTGACATAATCCCAATCCTAAATGTCAGTATTGTAAACCAAGCTATGTTGTTTTTTAATGCATCATCAGATTCGTTGATCACTTGAATTAAATGGAATAAGATAACTATTTTAAATGACAAATAACAGAGTATCGAAATTAAGGAGAGTCCTCTTAAATAAATAATAACACACTTGTGACATAATGGATCCAAATTTCGTTTGTTGTTAAAAAGTAATGATACTGTACTCAATTTCGCGTTGCATGCAGCTTATATTTTTTGTAATCTATAAGTACATGAGATCACATGTACTTACAGTACATGTTTAACAATAACTACGCACTGAGCGTGAAATTCCAGGATATGCGGGGTTGCATAAAGATTCGCGAAGAGAATTGATGGCCGAGGTTTAGGGTTGGTTACTCTTCGGCATTGGCGGCATTCGTGGACGCACATGCCAGGCGTAACCGTCGTCGTTCGCGTATACATAGAGTCGGTCGGCGGCACCACCGCGGCAGACAATATCACGTATTCACAGATTGCGCTGTCAGGCGGCCGAATAATATTCGGGGTGACACGCCGTGTATCCGCTCCGCGGCCTACCCGAGTCGGCTCTGGCCTCCGTATGAGTCAGCATCCCCTAACCGCGTGCACCGCTTTAGGGCTGTCTAAGGGGGTCGCCGCGGAAGAAACCGACGAAAGAACGGGAGCAATAAAGAGGAAAAACCGGTGGGGGCGCAGGTCGGTGATGATGCCGCGAGAGAGCGAGAGAATGTCCGATGGAAAAAGGGAAACAGTTGGGTACATCCCTCTTCAGAAGTCAGATGCTTCACATTTTCATACAAAGTACACCCATTTCAATATTAGTTATCAATTTACGTAATTGTCTCCTATTGTTACTAGATCTATCGCTTCAGTTAATTATTATGGCGACCTAAAAATTACGAATTGACTTGATTGTTCACTTAGTGAATGCCTAATATCTTAACAACTACCTAATGTGAGTTATTTATTACTAGACAACGGATTTTTATGTTATATAAAATATTTATGGTATGAGTCGAAAAATTGAATTAAAAAAAAAACTTCCTTTTATTTAAATATTGTAATGTATATTATGAATTTTAGCGTTCTTTATATTTTTACATGTTGTACGTATTTTGTTGCGTACTTCTTATGAGTAAAATTTCTTAATTAATTTATCAGACCAGATTTGTAATTTATTTGTCGGGCTTTTTGTACGACGACGAAACTTCTGAAGGGAGGTGTACGTGGGTGATAGGGGGCAAAAGGAGAATAGGCGGGGGGGTTCTTTTTCTAGCTCGTGCCACGGTACCACGTGTCCGTGACCGATCCAATTCTTCCCTCCACGCTTCGATACGCGGGACCGTTTTTTCTCATATGTGCGCGCGGCGCGTGTGTTGCGATCCGGCACACACCACCCGTCTCCTTCCGAGTTCTCAATCAGGAACATCTCCCGGGTTCCTAAGATATCGGCTTTGCCAACGAGATTCGTCACGCTCGACGCGCCTTCTTCGGTTTTACGCCGCTCGGAGCCCGAACCTATTTATTCCGCTTAGGCATCTACCATCCGACGAATTCCCGTAATTGCGATCCGATTCCTAAACCGGAGGATCGTGAAACCCGTCGACTTCTAAAGTATTCCTTCGATAAACGTGAAAAACTCGTACGAGTTCGAGTTTTCTTACTAACAACGAAAGAATTTAGTCAGATTCGAAGTTTAAAGCTAGAATTATCAAACTGATCAGTTTTTCCTGTCAAATGTTAGGAAAATAATGATTTACATTGTTACGAGGGCAACCGCGCTCGGGGCCCGACGTGTGCTCGAGTTTACTTAGGTTGTCAGGGATTCTCTGGTTAGCTGAAGATGTGGACGATCCAGGGCTGTCTACCCCTTTTGCCACACTCAAGTTAACCAGGAAAAGGTTAAAGGTGTAGATGACGCGAGAGGTTCTTCTGGAATTCCCAGGTTAGACANGCTGAAGATGTGGACGATCCAGGGCTGTCTACCCCTTTTGCCACACTCAAGTTAACCAGGAAAAGGTTAAGGTGTAGATGACGCGAGAGGTTCTTCTGGAATTCCCAGATTAGACACGAGACATGGACCATCCAGGGCGGTCTACCCCTTTTGCCACATCCGAGTTAACCGGGATAAGTTTGTAAAGGATTTGTCGGGTTGCGTGATGCCCTTCGTTGATACGTCTCGAGCGGCAAAGACGTATCGGTTCGTGAGGTACTTCCGTTATTTAAGCTAATGAGAAAGATTAGGATCTTGAAATGAATTTAAGCTAACAAGAGCAATTGTTACACAAGACAATTTGTTATTCTGCTAACTTAGTTACACTGGTCAACTCTCCCCTTACGAAGAGTGTTCCTGCTTCCTTTAACGCAGA
>SHCU01000119.1:278340-302393 GCA_004307685.1 Ceratina australensis
CCTGGTAACGCGATAGATTGGACGTAATTAGGGTTCTTAATAAAATTCGTCGGCAATCTAGGAGGCGAAGCCCGATGCTTCGTCTCGCGGGCTAACGGAGGCCCGGGGGAAGGGTAGGGCGAGGAGATAGGACAGAAGTCGGGGCTGGTTACGCGTAACAAACCGCAGACCCTGACCACCCTTGAGCGTGCACCGCGTCATTCACGCAAACCGCGATATAACCTAATAGAATTATTTCCCGAGTGCGAGGGGTCGCGGCTCCCCCCAGGAAGAAGCCGCCGCAGCAGCAGGGGTCGCAACCTAAGGGGATATCGCCTCTCCCTTCCTCGTCGCTTTGTTCGTTCCGCGGTTACTACGCCTCGAGACAATAATCGCGATCGGGCAAATAAATTTCTGCTTCGAATTTCTGCGGCCGTTGATTCTCGAAAAAAAAATCTGTTTCGTCGGAACGGATATTAACCCTTTGCGGTCGGTGACTTTTTCGGCCAGCGAGGTGACAGGTCGACGCGATTTTCGCGAATATGTCGAGCGCCGTATATAGATAAAATAAAATAATCTTATACATAAATTGTTGTAGAAAAACGTTATATTTTGACAATTTATTTATAATTACACCTTTAAGAATATAATATCGCAAACCTAATCTCTGTGTTGTACTTGAGTGTGATAATTTACAAAACATTGTCCAAGATGCATTCTTAGTTTTTGTGGACATGTATCGCAATAGGAACTCGTCTCGCGTCTTCCACCAGGTGTGTTTCGATCGTCCAGTTTCAAATGAGATTGAAAACAGTCAGAACTACAGTCCTAGAAGGATCTTTTACTAATATCATCATATATCCGTTAAGACCTATAATTCGACACTTCATACAAAAGAATATCAATAGCAAAGGAACCTTTTCAAGCACCAATATTGCGTTCCTCCGCTTGGAGATAGCGAATTCTAACATAACCACCGATTGTCGCCGCTCAGGCGACATCCGACCGCAAAGGATTAAATCTGCGGACTCATTAAATAAAATTCCACGGTAGATCGTTATTTGGTGTAAAAACATCTGTTCGACAAGAAAGCAGTGATTAGCGTTTAATTGAAAAAGGAAGGTACGCGTCGTTTCGCCTCGTTCGCCGTTTATTCCATCGTGACGGTGTCGAACGGTCGACGGGAGCGCGGGAGCGGGAGGGAGGGCCGGCGGAGCGATACTCGAATCAAGGACCAGCGCACGAATCGCGTTCGTTATCGTACGCGCGAACGTGCGCGTAACGCAATTATCGCAATTAGACCAGGGCTCGTGTCCGCTCGCGGCTATTACGTTTCCCTCCGAATAGCGTGATTGCGCGGGCCGCGAGAGGGATCGAAGGCGTCACGATTTCCACGGCCGGCTAGTTAGCTCGAATGACCGTGCACCTTTCCGATCCGCGAATAGACCATTCAGGCTCGTGCGATCAGCCTCCTCGGCCGCCAGCTGCCTCGCGTCACCTGCGAGCCACCATCTTCCGTATGTTAATCGCGGCGATAACAGACTTCTTGCCGTTTCAAAAATCTCGGCGACGATACCTCCCGCCGATCCTTCGAGTCGGTTAGAAAATCTCGTGGGTCAGTCGAATCTGAAGTTCTCTAATTTCTCTACGCTCCTTACAAGTGAATCATAGAATCCGTTCGAAGAATATGTTCGTTATATGATCATTGATTTACCGTAGGTTGTTACAGAAATTTAATTAAGTCGTTCAGGACATCTAAAAAATAAATAAAAATTATTGTCAAAAAATTATTGTAATTATTCAATTCGGTTATATTGTTTCTTCCTTAATTTGTCCAACTGTGATTGGTTTTCACTGTTCTTCTTCTTCGAAAGTGATTAATTTTGAAAAATGCAATTCTATAAATGTAGTACAAGTTATTCATTATTAATATGCGTTCATTGTTCGAACGTCAACGTTTTTCGCAACAGTATTAGTCGTCCAAACTCTTCTGAACATTTTTATTTAACGACTGCGATCCGAGTTAGAATTTTGTCGTTCGATTCGAGATGTAGAGGATATTTCAGTGAAAATTGTCTCTGTAAGGAGCGAGGATGCTGAAGAGAGATGCACTGGCCACGGTCAATACCGTTACCACGTTCGAGATCACAGTGCTAGCCGCGTCGATGACCCTTGCTCGACGTTGCTTCGTGGCAGCGTCGCGTCCAATTTGCTTCCTCCTCGTGCGCGCGAAAATTCTAGCTAGATCTTATCGCGGCTCCGCGTGCGGTTCAACCATGCCGCATGAAACACTTCTATTTAACACCCGGTCAGTTCCGATAATCAATATTTCCTTTATACATATTCTCTATTCGCTCGCGCATCGGTGTATCTGTTCCCGTAAATCTGCAGTAACACATAATTTAACATTCTGCCCATTGTGTATTGTGTGAGCAAGTGACGGTTAATTGTAACAGACTGCTGATATTTCTTTAATTATTTTTAATTCAATGTTTCTTGTAAATGCATGAAACTTGACATTTAGTAAGTACGAAATAAATCTTCAGCTCGTGCCGCGTCACGTGTGTCTAATTAATAGATAAAATGTTCAATATATTAATTAACGATTTCATAAACGTAATAATCAGAAGATAAATAAAATGATTCGTGTTAAATGGGAATTGATGGAACTTGTTATAAGAACGAAAGATAGAAGTTGATTTGAAGAAATCGGGTACAGCGCGACGTTAGCTGTTGGAACGGATGGCGAGAAACTCGTCGAACGGGCAGAAAGCATGTGCATGCGCATGATCCTCGTTCTCTCTCTCTCTCCCCTCGTAATTACGAATTTTTTGAAAGATCCTAGTGGTGGTAGTACTACATATCCGTATCTACCCGCGTCTACGCGATGCATCCGATCGTTTTTCTTTCTCCTCCTCGCCCGCTTATCCGCGTTTCCATCCCTCTCGAGCTTCCCCTCCTCCCTCGACTATTATTAGCGGTAATGCATGCCATTAGCGTCAAGGTTCGTGCGCGAGAACGAGTCTCTCGATATACTCGAGGGAATCCGTCGTTTTCTGAACGCGCGTACCCGCTTCTACGGTAACCCCCTGTTTCGTACCCTCGTGTCACATGCTTGTATCGACATTCTGTATCGTTGTATCATCCTTGTGTCATCGTTACATATCGTTGTGCAATTCTTGTATTACTATTGCGTGTCATTATATCATCGTTACACATCGTGGCGTCACTCTTGAATTATCCTTGTATATCACTTGCGTCATCCTTGTGTCACCATTGCTTATCATTGTATCATCTTTGTATCGTCTTTACGTGTCACTGTATCATTCTTGTGTGACTGTTGCATAGCATTGCACCATCCTTCTATCAGCATTGTGTATCATTGTCTACACCTGATCATTTATGACGTTTTCAATTAATTACTGGCCATAGAAAAATCTGCCAAATATTCCGCATTAAAATGACCAATAAAGTCCAGCAATGTCTTTCATTATATGATTTATTCTTGATTGATTTTTTTATATTTTTTTATTTATATTATTATTGTATACATACATTATATGATTTATTATATATGATTGATTTGATACATGATTATATTATATACCTCGCGATACGATGGTAACCCATTGATAACGAAATGCAGCGACGATACAGTGCGACGCGAGCATGGTGCAAGTGGATGCGCGGTGGTTACAGCGGCGACGGTCGTTTGCCAGCCCGGTCGTTCCCTCTTACACCCTCCCGCGGGTCTGTTTAGCTAACCCGAGCGTACGGGAGGAAGAGAGAGAAAGAGAGAGGGAATTTTTTCCCCTCCTCCTCTGCTCGGTCCTCGTTCCACGCGCGCGGCGAGATTACACGCGAAGCGGACCGTGTCGCGGTTGCATCGCGCGTCAAGGTGCAACCACCGCGCGCTCATCCGCAAGACGAGTCTGCATTCTCGCTCTCGGCTACTCGGAGAATGCGGAACCCGCGATCCTCCTCCTCTTCTTCTTCTTCTTCTTCTTCTTGTTCTTCTTCTTCCTTGTCTCATCCCATACGCCGAGCATTGAACGGGAATCAGAATTTGCGTATCGCTAACTGGCGAATCTGTTAACTGATCGATTTTAAAGTGAACGCGGTGAAACTGGTTTTTCAATTAATTCATTTGTACTTCGTGTATTTCCTTTTAATTTCATATCATTTATACGCCGATAAGATCTTTATATCTGTATCTATTAACCCTTAATAACGTAGAGTTTCAATTTTTATACCAATCTTTTAAACCGAATGTTCACATTACTATTAGTTTTTTTTTATGGGTTGGCTGTACGCATTTTACTGTTGTATGATATTCTTTCCAACGAAATTAAAAAAAAAAATCAAATGTCATTATTGTTTTATTTTATCTATGACATATTACTTGCGCGGCAAATTCTAAAAATAAAATTCTAGAAATAAGTGCAAATGTAATAATTGTAGGAAACTTACCTCTTGGTTCTGTAAAAAGTGTAAAGTGTCGTTGTGCGATAATAAAAACAACCAATGTTTCGCATTATTTCATGCATAGGTATATCTGATATCTTTATGGCCTTAATGCCTGAAGTATCAAAATTGATACCTGTTTTTTTTTTTTTTAAATAAATATGTAAAATAAATATGTTGATTTTTTAGCTATTTTTCCCTTCATCTAGACCTTCAAGCAAACACAGTAATATTAAAAAAAAATCACTTTCGTAAATCAGGCTACTAAGGGTTAAAATCTTTGTTGGTTTCCCTTTCGGGATTAAAACCACATATTATATCGGTGTAGAACAAATAATTTCGACTTCCCGGAATCGCACATCTCCAACTTGAAACGCTTCCTTCTCGCGTTCCTTGATTCCGACAACGACGTTAATTACCTTGCGTATTAATTATAGAATTAAAAATTTCAGAGAATTCTTCATTTATAATCATTACCGACCACTTCAGTTATGATCTTGATCTTGGATCACGTGCGCGCGATAGAATATCTCGCGGTTGATCTTTGCTCTTCACCGATCGGGGAGATCACGAAATTCGCGCGGTTTCCAGAGGAGAGTTGTTGGGAACGTCGAGGAGGGAAAATTTATCGGCGAACGTGCCGGCGAAAAAACGTCGGCAAGATACTCGTCGCGACGCGATCTCGAGCGGAGGAGATCTAGGAACAAGAGGGGACGGGGAGGATAGTAGCCCGGGCCATATTCCATAGCCGCGTCGTTAAGCAGCAAAAAATAATAAATCACCGCGATTTTTAGCCTGGCCCGAGGAGATAAATTTAATAACTTAACTACCGCGGATCGTTTCTTGGGCGGCCAACGGTAGACCATTATTTCGTCGGGGGGAAAGGGAGCCCAGACGAAAACACCATACCGGGAGGAGTAGGAGTAAGATGTTTCGCACTAGCCGGTCGTACAATTTTATCGAAGCATCTTATTTAACCAGCAATCGGATTACGTGCAAATGTAAAAATATATTGTTTATTATTAATATATCAAAATTCAGAAGGAATCGATGGATGGATATAACACCCTTTACTGGAGAACAGTAGTAGGTTGATTATAAGAAGAGATCGTTATCTCTTTCCCACTAATCCATATGTTATTTCCATAAGTGATAGAAAATTATATTAATGGAAGTTCTAGCAAAAAGCATCGATATACGAGGGATCAGTGATTCATAGAATTTGAATAAAAGGAAATATTAACCCTAAACCTAAGAACCGGACGTATCGGCCAGGCACACTTGAAACAGATATATCAGACGTCTTTAGATTTCGTATTAAACGTATAAGCACTTTCATTAAATTGGACGAAGAAGTCGTAAATAGAATTCCGCGAAGTCACCGTTTCTTTCGTCAGATCTTACGACGATTATTTTCTCTGCCACGAAACGGTACGATTCTTCTGCGTACGCGAGCGAAACATTAACCGGAGATATATTATCGCGTATGAGATATACGCGATGGGACTTAGTCGCCGGCGAAGGTATAAAATCGGGTGGTTCAAGCTCGAGAAATATCGAGCAGTATATATCGCGAGCCGAAAGGTAACCCCGCGCAAAATAAGAATAAGAAGATCGAACGGGCGTTTGGCCCAGTCCCTCGGCTCGGCTTGAGATACGACCTCGATTCCATATGGCTCGTGAATCGCCCGATCCACTCGCTCCTCCCCCGCTCGCACGGGAGGTTTAGGAGCCGCGGCGAGGGCCGAACCACCTAAATCGGCGAGTAAACGCGGCGAGGAGCTGTGTCGTTCCCAGCTACTTACCGTCCGTGAAATATGAAATTAAATTCATTAGGCTCTCGCGGTTATAATAAATCGAACGATTGTGCCGGGATAGAAGACGTGGCGGGGCTTATAACTCAGACGGTCTGAATGGAAAATGATGAGAAATGCCTCTCATTGAACGCTGGGGGGTCTCGGACCCTGTCCCTTCGCTCTCCCTGCCTACCTCTTTTCTTTTTCTTGGACTCTTTATTATACGTTTCGACCGCCGCGTTGCATTTATCGCGCCATCTCATACCTGCGCACTCCGCCGCTCGACCCTGCGAATAATTCGAAATGAAACAATGGAGCAGTGAATTATTCTATTTCTTCGATCGATCCGAATTTTNCCGCGTTGCATTTATCGCGCCATCTCATACCTGCGCACTCCGCCGCTCGACCCTGCGGATAATTCGGAATGAAACAAAGGAGCAGTGAATTATTCTATTTCTTCGATCGATCCGAATTTTTATCGACGACACCTCACGTGTCTGAAAATCTTCGATTGTGTACCAATGAAAACAGCTTATCAAACGTTACAAATAAATATCTTTAGCTACATGCTATCATATCATGATATTCATTTAACCCTTAGTAGCCTGATCTACGAAAGTGATTTTTTTTTTAATATTACTGTGTTTGCTTGAGGGTCTAGATGAAGGGAAAAATAGCTAAAAAATCACAATATTTATTTTAGATATTTATTTAGAAAAAAGAACAGATATCAATTTTAATACTTCAGGCATTAAGGCCTTTTATTGTCGGTGGAATCGTCTTCTGAAATTTCACCATTTTCTAACCGCTTCAATATGCTCTCAATCTCTTCTGGTCGCATTTTTGATAAATTTCTATAATAAAGTAAAAATAAAAGTAATCCCAACACCAAGCCATGCAGAAAAATAATGAAACGGAAGTTCAAAAAGTTTTTATAGCTAAAGAATTAGTAGGTAGGTTTTATGTAGGGTGGAATGCCTGAAGTATCAAAATTGATATTCACAAATATAGCACTAGTTTCTTCAAGTAAAACATGCACTCGCAAAAAATAATTATATCTTAGCGAAAATAATATATTCACTTACCTCAAAAGTATTTATATTCTTCAGAAAAAGAAAATATATCAAATTTGTATTCAATAAAACTTTTAGTAAAATGTGTTTACTTGTTCACTTTGCCGCGCAAGTAATATGTCATAGATAAAATAAAACAATAATGATATTTGATTTTTTTTTTAATTTCGTTGGAAAGAATATTATACAACAGTAAAATACGTACAGCCAACCTATAAAAAAAACTAATAGTAATGTGAACATTCGGTTTAAAAGATTGGTATCAAAATTGAAACTCTAGGTTATTAAGGGTTAAACGAAGTGCTTTGATGGTTAATATCAATTAGAGAATAAAAATTACTTCGTAAAAGAATCACATTGACAATAAAATAAATTCCATATATGAAACATAGAGTTTCGACAATATTTTTAAAAAATAATGAACAAAAGCAAAGGTAATGAAAGGAAGAGGACGGAAACGGGTCCGAGCGCAGCTGGCCAGGAATCGACACGCCTACTTGGGTTCAAAGAGGGAAAACATCGTAGAATAGACAGTTGACCAGAACGGTCGAGATCGGTCGTTATCTTTTTCGGCGAAAGATTCGAGCAAAACACGAGGGCCCATTCACGGTGGATCAGCCGTGCGCGCACGCTTCGCCTCGAAAGGAGGACCTCTCGAGCGAAGAATGACGACACCTCCGATGTTGTGGCATTACTCGGTTGTCAATGTACAAATCACAGCCCATTTACTCCATTCATGTTCCGCGTTCGTTTAACGACACTCGGACAGGAGGCACGCTCATAAATTTCCGCCCAGGAAAATCCTCCCTTCTCGTTCTCTCTTTCTATCACGAGCTGAGCGCAGCTTTTCTCAATTATTTATCAGCTCGGCGCTTACAAAATCTGCCAGATGCAATTCCATTATGCTCTGCTCTATTATAGATTTCATGTTGTATAATTTAGGTTTTCTATACATTACTCAGCTACTAAATAATTTCTGAGGAATTGATTATTCTTGATTAGTTTAATAACGATCTGATTGGACCCATGAACATAAGATGATAGACCAAGCATTCAATTTATTTCTGTTGACCATGTAAGAGATAGAGGAATTTTTGAAGCTTTTCCATTCATTGTCAGTCGTCTGTCCTCAAGTCTTTCCATTCCATATCGAACGTAACACCGTCACATCGATCTTCTGAACTCGAGACCGAATTTAAATCGTATTTGAAGGAACGATAGTCGAGGTTAAAAATTGTTTAGGCTGTTAACGAGGTGTACAAGTTAAAACCGGAATGGGAAGTTTCATTTCGCGGACGTGTCCCGTAGCGTTTTTCGGTACGTTCTTATCTTTTAATTATCTGCCATTTTCGCGGGTGTCGATACGGTAAATGATTTTCCCACGATTAATCGAATGCCGTTTGAAAACGCGGTATGTATGTACTATTTAAGCGTTACGTACGCGGGCACCGATGCGTCGATATTCCGTACAATGGGCGCGGGCAAAGAGATAACGAACGCGGCGAGAGTCGAGTGCCCGGAATTAATTTAAACCCGGATGGAAATTGAATCGCATTTTTTCCCTGCCTCCGCCCGGCTAATGAAATCCGCTTTTGAAAGGTGCTCGCACGAACCGTAATTGCGGGAAATTCGATCGGACCAAGATTGGATCTTGTCCGAACGAGCTACCTCAAGATTCCACCGAACTGATATCATTCGTTGCAGTTAACTATTAACGCAAACGTGTAAATATCGATTTGAAACAGTACGGTGGTACTGTTCTACAAAAACGTTGCACGTGTCCGTACTGCGACAAAATCGTATATTCAATGCATCTTTTCAATATGCACTCTGGTTAATAAAAAAAAAAATTGACAATTGTAAATATCTTGGAATATATTTTGGCTTAAACGTGAAAATACGAGAAACATATAGATTACTGAAATCAAATATTATTTACTGTTCATCTTTGCAAAGTTAGAAAGAATTATGAATACCAAAACTTTTGATACTGGGAGATACATCAGAATAAAGACTACGAGATAACGTGCTTTAAATTTTATTTCAATATAATAAAAGTATAATAAAATCAAAGTGCACCGTTTACATTGTGATTATCTGGTTTAAGTACATAGATAAGCACCAGCGGCAACATTCACTTTTCACACGCGTCACGGGTGTATAACTTGAAATACATGGTGGATGAGAGAAATTCTCATTCACAATTCTGAGACGTTTTTACTCGTGAAACGTAAGATTCGAATACGAGCTTCCTGATTTACGATCACTCGGCAAAGAAACGACGCTAAGTATCGGTGATCGTATCGAATCGACCAGTTTCTAACGGAGTTTAAATATCGCCGAGATGCAGCGGTGAGATTCGCCACGCGTTCTTCCCGGACAGCTGCCGGCGTTCTTTTTCGGTCGAGCGGCTCCCCTGGACAAATTTCTTCGGGCGAGGACTCTCGCGAGGAGGCCCGAGAGATAAAGATCGTTTCTTGGCTCGCTCCCCGCTCCCCCGTTGGCTCGAGGGTCCAAACAGGAATATATACGGTTTGTTGTCGATTGTGTATACACTCGTCGGTTGATTGGGCTCATTGTGGCCGATTCGGGCGTGCACTTGGCCCGCTGGCGACTCGTGCCACCGTGCTTCCGTCCTCACCGCCACCTTTTCGCCGAAAACGCTCTCCCTTTCTGTCCTCCGGCAAACGTTTTTCAAACCTTCCCGTTACACATAACGCACTGCCAATCTCTAACATCGTTTAACCTCTTCAGAGGTATCGGTACATATATGCACGTTTAAGGGTTGAAATTATTCCAAGTGAGAAAAATTACTTGTAATAAAAGAAAGAAATTGATTTCTTCTCGGCACATTTTTTATTGGCACATATCTCTATATTAAAAATCAATATTATTCTAAATAAGAAAGGCGACACGTAAGAAAAACATAATTAAACTTTCCTTATCTTTAATGAATTTCTAAACTTAAAACGATTTCGCATACAATTTGACATGTAAAACTCTTATACTGGTGACAACTTTTTTCTTAAAAAATGGAATGAGTAATAGTTATCTATTTTTGACTATTATGAAAACGATCGAAATTAGTGAAGCTTGAGGTCGAAGCCGGAAGGTTGGGAACCCGAACGATCCCTCTTTTTTTTTTCTTCTCGAGTCGAACGTCGAAAGGCCCCATTGTCGCGTTCGCGCTTCTTCGAGAGAAGAGCAAACATGCTTAACCTCCCGACCTATTGTCGGTGGAGATTATCCGATTTGCCATACATTGCGGCGGTCGCTTTGCCGCTCGGTCTCGCGACCGTTGCGTTGCCAGAGTTCAGGCTGCCCCGATTCGTCGAACTTCGACTGTCACTAATCGTTTGTTTGACTGCTTCTCGTACCAATTAGTAACTTCCGCATCATTTCCCTTCCTTAATGTAAATAACTGATGTTGGAAACCCAGACATCGATATACATAGAATATTAGTTAGGTATCCTAACATCTGGTCGTATGTGTGTATGTACGTGTACTTAACTTCTAGTCCGACTTGTTACATATAATTTTTTTTATAGAATTGGTGTGACTTCTGTATAATTATGCAATATACTGATACGTAAGAATGTTACGATTGGAAAATTCCAATGAAGCATCGGAAAATTATAGTGGAAAATTAAATAATTTTTGGCGGATTAAATTGTGGATTTAAAGAATTGAATGGTTTCATTTGTGAGAAGAATTGACTCATCCGTAAATCAATGAGTTGAAATAGAGTGTTGATGAAGAGAAGAGAATAATAAGTTAGATTGAAGATGAAGAATTAACAGAGTGAAGACTTGTAAAATTAGAGATTTGACTTGAGGACATGTAGTCGGTGAATAACTAATTCAAGGGTAGAAATGGAAGAACAAATGAAGACTTTCCACTGAAAAATTCATGTGAGAAATTGAAGAATTAATAAAAGACTAGAGTGGTCGAAAGATTTTCGCGAAATTGTAAGAATGATAGAATGACACGAGTGAATGGTTTAAATGTTAAATGAATCTGATGTCAGATAAGGAAATAGGTAAACCGCGACTCGTATGTAAAATCAGATTTTTCCTATTTGATACAGATTGCGAGAGATCAGGTTGCACTGATTCGTTGAATCTCGAACGCGACTAATCATCCGTTAATCCAACCTGTTTATTCGTCGTCGCGCGTGCTCCCGTGCCCCTTAGCCAATCCTCGTTACCGAGATACCGTCTCCGTTTACCTTAATATCTCGTTATTACAAAACTAGCCGTTGAATCTGTAGTACCGAGCAGAACGAGCTCACCATAACCGGTTATCCTCGGGCCGTATCGGGAACGTCTACTTTGGCAAAACGAAAATCATAGGGAAACTATAAGCAAACTAGTATCTCTGCCCCGAAGCACCAGATGCTATCGCTGTCTCATGCATACAGTCACCAGACCTTTTTTCATGATGATCAAAAATTGTTTCGTATTACGTAGACTACAGTGTTCCATGTCGAATCAAACTATTATCAAATTTAATGAATGTTATTTAATACGAATGCTCGTTAGTTTCATTTAAATACCACTCATGCATATTTACCTATTTTGTTGTCTGTTAATACTTTCCATTTTTTTTATATACATATATTTTCCTCCTAGCGTTATTGGCCTAAGAGTAGAAATTAGTTTACACGTTTAATAGGCCTGTCTTCTCGCTATTACCATTTACTTTTGACGAGAATACGTACAAATTAGATATGAGTAGAGGGTGCGTTATCCCACATATGTACATAAGTTTACAAAAAAGTAACAGAAGTAGTACAAAAATTCAAGACTATACAATATACATAAAACTATATTACATTATCACATTTCGTTCACTCATTATTTAATAATAATATATCACTATTTAATAACATTCCAGTCGTTTTTAAAACATGGACGATTGTCAACGTCGACAACGTACGTACAATATCGTCTGGAGTAACATTCCAGAGGTATACCGCATCAATGTAAAATGAATTCAAGCGATAATCGCGTGTAGGTGATAAATCTTAAGTCTGCTTCCACAATTATAATTTACCGTATTTATTTCAAAAAACAAAAATCCGATGAAATGAATTTCGAATCACGAATTCATATTCTAAGGTTCGAGATGAGTTAATGGAACCGTAGGAACTGGCGGTCACCCTAAGAATCGTCGATCTTCCCAGGGAAATTGTAAACTGAGAGTGTCTCTGTCCATTTCGTTTCGATCCGGAGGTTAGGCGTTATTGGATTACGTCGTCGTATTGTCCCCTGGTCCGGGACGGGCCAGCTGCACGGTTCCGTTCCGACCGCGGCGCAAGATGCGCGCCGAATATGAAAATAATATTTCCTTTCGGGTAGATGATCGATATTTATTCAAGCGGCGCCGTCCGTCGCGTTTATTGTCCGTTTCGCCGATTCGAGATCACGTTCCGACGGCTCCCATTGTGCACCGAAAGTTCGATGCAAGGAAAGATACTCCGAAGATTCGCGGCGCACAATACGTAACCCGGAAATCGGACAGATTACGTTAGGACGGCTCTTTTCTTACCGTTTACCTTTTCACGGTTCGATCCACAGATATGCGAAATTCAAAGTCATCGTTTTCAAAAATTCAACGTCCCCGAGTCGCCAACGTACAGAAATTCAAACCGTTGCCATGTGCTCGTTCCAATTTTTAACGCTATTATCTAAGGTACACAGTGAAATGTAAAAATTGTAAAGTTCGTAGCCACTTTAATGAGTTTGAGGTCTTGCATAATCTCCTTATAAAGTAACAACGCCGACTATTAGAATATTAGAATATGACTTGAAGAAATACGCAAGTTTATGAATTTTACTTCTCGGTAAATATGATTTTTCCTAAGATATGGAGCATACCTTTTCATCAGGTTTCTTAAACTTTTGGCCGAGATCTTTTCGACTCACCTTAAGTTTGGATATCCGAGAGCAGGAACCCGGGTCCATCGGAATNACTTGAAGAAATACGCAAGTTTATGAATTTTACTTCTCGGTAAATATGATTTTTTCTAAGATATGGAGCATACCTTTTCATCAGGTTTCTTAAACTTTTGGCCGAGATCTTTTCGAGTCACCTTAAGTTTGGATACCCGAGAGCAGGAACCCGGGTCCATCGGAATTGGATTCGCGGCGCGGCTGAGTTTTAAACTTCGTTCCGAGCCAAACAAACGCGGCCACGCTGGTACACTCTACAACTTTGCGATTCCCCTTCGAAATCAGTACGAAAGGGGTTTTCCCCGTTCCCGGCTAAGTGAGAAGTTTTATCGGATTCTCTTTGCTCTTGATTCACCGAACAAACGAGAAACCGTTATCGCGTTACCCAGTGAAAAATCAGCCAGACGAAAAACTCGTTCCCTTTAAGTTTGTCTTCCTTTCTTTCCGTCAACTCCCCTTTGGCTGTACTCTCAATTAGACAATCATTACGCTCACGTTTCGCAATTAAAATTTTACGTATTTCCTGTATTTATTTGACCATGCCTTGAGGAGCACTTATTTATTGTTATCGTACTACATATTTATTTTGATATAATTACAGTTCTTTCGTTTCTTTCTGAACGTTCTGAAGAAAGATTTATAACTGATACTAGATAGAGATGAATAGCTTTGTTAGCCGCGGTGAATGAGAAACGAACCGAGTCTGTCCACGGCGTTGCAAAACAACGTAGCGGCGTGTCCCATGAATCGCACGTGTCGCGTAATCGCCTAGCAGAACCATGAGCAGAGATAAAAATAGTTACGCGCGCAAATTTCTGTTGCGAAACTGCCCGTTGCTTTGCGTTAGGCCTGACAGATCGTTTCGATTTATGTTCCTCACGGAGAAGTTTTTCGTTGAACGAAAACATTTAACATAAGAATCATTTTAAGTTAGCATAGTCTTCTTTATAATCAGAAATAAATTGTAGGGTCAGTTTAAAATCAAAAGAGATAAAGGAAAAGAAGTATTTTAGGGAAAAGTAATTAATTCTAAATAGAGAGAATAAAATATGACTTTTAGAAAATGAAGGGAAAGAGAATATAGGAAACACTTGGACTACATTTCAGAATAAATGTAAGCTCGAACCACGACGTGGTAAGTAACAATGGAAAAGGTATTATATTCGCTTTGCAATCAACTTGGTCCTTTTCATGTATAAAATTCCGATTAGAGTTGATAATTAACGCTATTTCTCTTTCTACTGAAGACGTCAAAAATTATTAAATTATTTCTGTAATCGTTCTATCTCAATTAAACTTTTGACTCGTGAAGTCAAAAAATCAAGAGAAATCAGAAAGCTAAAAAATTCAATTGAGGCAAAACAACTGAATCGATGATAATCTTAATCTACCAGGGTTAAATAAAATCAGATTTGGGAAAACGTACCGACACGTGCATAGACAATTGTGTTTAACTGCATTGATGGTAACACCATTGGATGGAAAAATCGCGTGGAGGGTAGGAAAGGAATGGCCTTCGGCATCCGGGAAATCGAGAGAGCAATACCGACCTATCGATAAATTCACTGGCTACTGTAAACAATGCGGGAACAATGTCAATTATGCGGACGCCGATCGGCCGGCACCCACGGTAATTAATCGAATACGAGCGACCGCGACTTTGCGCCGTAATTAATTACAGCGTCGGCGGGCCCGTTCCTATATACCAGCGACCCATGTCCTGTTTCTCCCTTTATACAACATCGCCCGCGCTTTCATTCGCATGAACTCTCAAAATAGCAACTGCATTTTTTTATAATCATTAACCTTTGGACCGTTATGATTTTTAAATAAAACGTCGCGAATAATCGTAACTTCATGAATCTTTGAAATCAGACTTTTCACGAAACGTACTTGCGATATCAATTTCAGAGGTGCGATATAGATAATTTATACTGTCTTTTAAATACTTATAGAATAATATGCATCTCGTATTTTATGTTCCACATACTCCAGATTATCGTACACACTTTCAATATATTTTTGTAATTTTGTAATTGTAATTGTAATTTTGTAATCAGTGTATGACATTCACACTGTACTTATAATAATACATACGTACACTATTGGACGTGTGTAAAGAAGTAGTCGAATCGATTATATGATTCGTATCTACGAAACGAAAACGAAAATTGACATTTTCATATAAAAATACATGAGTAAACCGGAAGTGTAAGGAGGAGTAAGTTCTCGGGTAATACTGTCAGGGTGTGTCGAAGAGGGGGAGCTAAAGGTTAGGCCATGACATTTGTACCCTCTCTTGAATTTATTGAAAACGTTTCGTTATAATTGTGCCCTTTCTTATTGATACTTCATCGTAACTGCTAAATCAACGAAAACGTATTACCCCTCCAATAGTCGATTTTATAGCATGAAACAATTATTGCACCTGTCAGTTGCATAAATTATTAAATAGATTTGATCAGAGACAAGCAAATATACAAATACATAAACATGTTATGTTTATCTGTATACACAGTGTTATTATAATAGAAAATGTGGACATAAATTGTGGATATAAATTGAATGTTCAGATAACGGAAGTTGACACACGTCATACATGTGGTGTTTAAATATTGCGCTCGGAATACGTGCAAAAATCGCTGCGTATGAACGCTAAAACAAAAGCGAACCGAGGCGAGCGCGTCGCGACACGTTTGGCACAGAGAGAGTGACGCTTCGGCTGGCGATAGTGACGCGCAATTGGCGATACAGCAGAGTTTTTTACTTAATTATAATTCATTCCCTGTTCCACATTCCTTTAAAATTAAACTATTTTATCATTTGAGAATCTTTCGATTCATTTTTCCTACATACATGAATGTTCAGATAACAGATTTCACAATGTATCCGATGGTTACAAAAAGAGCCGATGTCCTATGGTGTACGAAATGAATTATATTGATAGAGAACATAGTCGATGACGTGACCCGCAGCGATCGTACAGACGGTGCACGTGAATACACGTGCTGGGAGAGTACTAGGTTCTAAGAGAACGGGAAGCCGCGAACCCTCTCAGACGGATTATAACACGCGGAAAGTTCACGACCTTTTGTCTGGCGTTACCCTCTGGCTGATGGGCGAGAAACACCGGGGGTAATCCTCTAACTGGGCCGTTAGGCCGCCGCCGTTGTTGACATTTAGCCCCCGCTTCTGCCCTCGGAACCGGTCCACGAGCGCCAAGGAAACCCACGGGATACGGAAGGAATCTCGACAGCCATTCTATCCTCTGGTTTCGCGGGAACGCCGGACAGCGACCCGGGAATGAAAAAAAAAACCGGTGGAACGAACAGGAAGCGTTTTGGGAAATAAAAAAATTGACCTTCCTTGTACCTGCCTCGAACTACCTGCGACCAGAGGAGCCGATGAACCAGTTGAATCGGGGGCTGGTTTACGGATAGAATGACGGTGTTGAGACTGCTGGCACCAAAGAGAAGACAAGCGTGTTGGGTTACGTATCCTTTGTAGGTGATGCTTAAATTAATCCTCATGTTATCCCATAATTCTGATTATAATCACGAACCTCTGAATTATTATCTCTATCGTCGAATTCATTTTTTTCAAGAAATCGTTTAGTAGTCAATGGAAATATTAGCCTAATAATTCTTTATTAATTACGTGGAAGGACTTCCTTTATTTTATTATATTATTCGTATTGATTCTGACCACAGCTCTGAATTACTGTGAATACTGTTGAAATTCATTTTTTATTTAAACTAAATTGCATACAGTTTCGATATATTTAATTTTTTGTCAATTTTTAATCAATTACATTTGACAGTAACTGTCTAATGAAACGTGTTGTGAACATGCTGCAACGTATAAATCCAGAATGAAACGTGGCTACCGGTGCATTATTTTTCTCCGTACAAAAGCGAGACTCTTGAGAAGAGCGACGACTACGATCGCGCTTGTATTTGGACACCTCGCACATTGCGTCCGGCAATGAGAGAGGGTAAAAGGTGAACCGGTCACTGGTGTTAGACGACCGTGAAAGAAAAACGCCTCGGGCCCCGAAAGCAGCGAGCTAATGGGATCTGGCATCGGAGATCGTTAACATGACAATGTAGATCCTAAACGGTACGGTTTAGGTCGTAAGTAGCAGGCACGTACGTCGATTAAATGCGTGTCGCGTCGCATCGCGATCCGTATGGCCGATAGGGTCGACGGTGGCATCTTGTCTCCAAATACGAGCCTTGTTATGATAATCGTACCTCGCGCCCTCGCGTTCCTCTGTATACGAGCACCCATTATGCTCCAAGAAGCTTTCCTCTCTCACCTCGTTCACCCTTGCTCGTTTCGAAACAGGCGACCGAATAGCATTGTGCGAATTAGCACAAAACATTAATTGCTATCACTCACGGATATAATATGTGTATATACTTATTTTAAAGATATTGAAGAAGGATTAATTTAGTTGAAAGTTCATTTTAAAAATTAAAATATCTATGTAATATACTAAATATAAACCATAATATGAAACATATTTCCTATTTAAATAGTTAGGTTTGAACTCGATGAATCATATTATTTTATTGCCACGTTACATATTTTATTGCACATAATACATAGAATGGAGGAATCCCCAATTTGCATGTATAATCATCTTTTGAATTAGAATTTAACTCCTCAATCAGGAGTCAAAGACAATCTCTTATTCGTCGGCAACAAATGAAATCGTGTTACGATATCTATGAAAGCCACTGTTGAAAAGTCGTTATCTTTAACGTGGAGCTTAAACTTGTACGATGGTTAATTCGTCACTCGTGGCGCCATCGAGTCCATCAAACTTGCTGCGTAACAGCCAAGGGGAACTAATTAATTTGGTGACCTCCCTCTACGTTCCTTCTTTAAGCTGATTTCATAATATTGACAATTGGAGAATATACAATTTTTGTTAATTTCTACATTATCTTTTCTCTCCTTTGCTCTCGTTCGTTTTTACTTCTCATAGCATAAACAGTTTCCATAAACAACCGGACTTGCATCGATTACCTTTTGAACCGTTCAACTGGCCATCGTTTGTATTTGATACTCGATAAAAATTCTGAAGAACTCCGTTATTTAACCATCAAACACTATGTGGAATGAAACCTCTCGGTGGTTTCTGTATCGAACAAACTTGCCTCGTTCTTGACTTCGTACGCGAGATTTGAAGGAGACGCCGAGAGGGGGAGGATATTTAGAAAAAAGTTGGTTCCAAGGCAGGATCGATAGGGGATTCTTTGTTCGGTCTCGCATAGTGCAGACCGGTCTTATATTGCGTTCCGGCTTACGTGGCCCGCGCTCGCGATAATCCTTCGATTTTACGAATCAGCGACGTGATTCTCCTCAACCGCGATGAGAGAACGTCTTTAGCCGATCGTCTCGTCCGGATGCTTCGTAAGACGAATAACGTGTTCTATTCCGATCCGGACTTTCTCATTATTCCAACCTCCGTGCGTCTTAAATTGAATCCTGAAACGAACTTGTTATTTTTATGCTAAATAATATTTTGCTCAATTAAACGACAGACTATGGCGTAATTGTTTCGAGAGGTGCATATAAAAATAAGATAAAACCATTAAGATGTGTACAAAGCAGATTGTTTAAAATATCCAACTAAAATAAAAGTGAAACCAAGGCATCACTTAATATGGCGTAATTGTATATCTTCGTGGCTTATGCTATTATTCTTCACAAAAAATTATGGCAAAAATACAAGACATAGTAGCATGTATCCACGTAAAAGTTCAAAAGCTGTTCATGACAACAACAGTTATATTGTTGAGAATAAACAGATCACTAAATGGTCAATAGAGGACAATTAAAAGTTCTCGGACGAGCATCGTTGGCGATTTTACTTCCGAGTGAGTTTGTACTCGCGAGACGCGGGATCTCGATCGCGTATGCGGTTACAAATAAGGGAGCCGGTGAGACAAATGACGAGCAGAGGAAGAGGGAGGAGAGGGATCGGCGGGTCTCGCTCGACACAAAGCATCCCCCGAACACCCTTTCCGAGTCGGAGGTGACGTCACTGACAATGGAAGGTCGAGCTGTGATTAAAGATCGAGAGACTCCGTAAAAACTCCTTGAAAAGTGTAGGAACTGAAGGAGCGGAGGAACCGGGAGGACAGGCGGGCCTACCGGCGTGAAATATTGCCTCCGCGGCACCCGACAGCTATATGACGTTTCCGAAGGGCATGAAAGAATCTCTGCCACTCTCTCTCTCTTTCTTTCCATCCCTGACCAGCTCCTCTTTTCACTCGGTCTATTTTCTCCTTTCACTCGCGGTCCATTCTCGCCGGCTCGCTCGTATCTCGTTCTCTTTAAACGCAACCTCGACTCCTCTTTCTGTTCACCCGTGAACCGGACCGAGGAGGAGCTTTGCGCGTTTTAAAAAACCCGGCCGAATCGCTTCGGCTCGCCGCGTTGCTCCGGCCACTTGACTCGCGATCCGAATAGAAAGCCAGCTCTACCGTCTCGTCAACATCGGTATAACTAATTAATTAATAGAATTTTCGGAGCAGTCCGTGCTCTGTATTCAAAATGAAACATTGATTAAAATTTCTTATATCATTTAAGAGTGAGATGGATTTATAGTATGAAACAAATTTACGATTTATTTTAATATAATATTTTATTTATCTCAAGAGAATAGTCTTTTAGTCCTGCCGATAGCTACACACTTGGATGCGTCTCTTTAGGACATAAATTTTTTTTTCTGTTAATCGATGGAGCGCGACGAATCTTCGGACTCGTCGTTACTTGAGTCGATAAAAAGCGTGAATAAAACACTAGCGTTCAATCGAAATCGATGGACCTGATTAATTAAATATATGCTTCGAACATGACATTGTGTCGGAGCCGCGAAATGAACGATTGGGAGCGAGAAATCGAGAGACAGTTGGGTGCAGCGGGGAAGATCGGTTAATTTAGTGAGGTTGGTCAACGAGGCGCCAGGGCATTTAACCGGTTAACGCGAACGAACGGGTAGGAGAAATCGTGATCGAGGCACCGGCGAGGGGAAACGGCGCGGAGACGCCACTCAACGGGATTATTCGAATTGATGCGGTGAATTGGCACTGACGACATCCGAGAGCCAATCCGACGGTTTGTTTATTAGCCGAGCGTTGGCGGATTCCTTGCTGCGACAATTGAAACACCAGGCGCCTCTTCGGATTTTCGAACCGAAACGTACGTGATCGAATCACGTAGCGCTTCGGCAATGCCAATTCTAATCGTCGCTAATAACGTTGAAATTAAATGTGAATAGAATTGTTGAAAATGAGCCGATCTCAGATCTCAATTATTCTTGAAATCAGCTGTGTTTTAGATTAGGAAAGACAAATTTCAATCATTTCACCTCGAAATCACTTGCTAAGTCTAATACGAAGAAATTAGTTGAAATAACGAACGTAACGATGAGAAGCTGTGAGTAGTGCCCGGATACTTGTGGACGAGGGTGTACGGTAACTACTTATCTGCGTGTTTCCCTGCGAAACGAGCTATCGTTGGATTCCTTCGCGGGCCGCCACGTGCGCGTAATGGCCCATTACGCGTACGTATGGAAATAATGCGATTTGCATGCCCGAGGAGACCCCGCATGATCGAAGCAGGGTTCGTGCTAAAGAGTAGCCGGATACCATTGTTAGGAAACGATCATCTAAACCTATCCAAACTTTTTATCGGAATAATATGCGAACGATATTTTAATTGATGCATTTTAAACACGAAAACATACAAAATATATAGTTGTATCAGTTAATATATTGCATTTCGTTTATATGTACAATGTCCATAGATTGAGAATTGACCAGTCTAGAAAATAATACGTAAAACCAGCGAAAACTGAACAGTACCCAAGTAGATTCATTCGTGACGGTGATCATAAGTTAAAATTACAATTAAATGTCCCTTGTCAAATCATTGGATATAGAAAATATTTGTACGCGTTCGAGACACGTCTGAAAAAGCGTAGAGAAGGGAATTTCTCGGATTTTCGAGGAGAGACGAAACAATAGTGGCGCGTAAAGCGTGGCGGTGGTTTTCGCGCGAGGAGGGTGGAGAAAAAAATCAAGGGACACCAGTCGGCCGCGTGATTAGTCCGACGCTCGCACGGGACTACGGCCGTCGTCGGTCGTCGTCGTTCCTCCTCTGCGTAGTTGGCACGCATTCCAACGGGGCGAATCCCCGGGCTCGGGTCTCATTCGACTGCGTGTCTGCTTGCCCGAGGCTCTGCACCCGTTAAAACCACCTCGACGCCGACGCACAATGCGTTTCCTTTCTTATTTCGTCCTATAGATCTCTAATTCGATTACTCATGTAACCTCGTTATTTTTATATTCTATTATGTAGGATCGATTGATAAGTTGTTCACTGATCTACGATATGGACTACGAATCTACGTATACAATAAGATAATTGTGGAATTTATAGTTGCTCCTTGGATCTTATTATTCAACTGCTTATTAGTTGTTGCCTATGCATTAAAATGTACATGTATAATATTCAAAGTTCCAAGTTCGACAATTTTTTTCACATGTAAGTTACCACCCTAAAATTCCCAACATACTCCATAACACACATATAGTAAATTCCATAATATATGTAGAGTATTAAGGCTACGTACTATCTGGATGAGATATCCTCAACTCATATTATAATTATAAGCTCAAACTTATTGCTTAGTGATAGAGATAAAAATGTGATATGTCATATGCACTGATAGATATAAAAATCTGTTTGCTGTTACAGACGCCTGTGGACTGTCGGACGTGGCGCACATCGAGTCGCTTCAGGAGAAGTCGCAATGCGCGTTGGAAGAATATTGCAGGACCCAGTATCCGAACCAGCCGACGAGATTCGGTAAGCTGCTGCTCCGGTTGCCGTCGCTACGGACGGTGTCGTCGCAGGTGATCGAGCAGCTGTTCTTCGTCCGGCTAGTCGGGAAAACGCCGATCGAGACGCTGATCAGGGACATGCTGCTCAGCGGTAGCAGCTTCAACTGGCCGTACATGTCCACGATGTGACATTCTGTCTGGCGACAGCTAGCTTCCGCGTAATATCGCCTCGTCCCGCCCCTTCCGTCGAGCCGAAACGCGGGACAGCGTGCACTTTGCATTTTCACGGACGGTCGTTGAACCTCTTTGAGTGAGGGACGCCGTTCAGCGGAACCAGTCTCGCTTTATTTAACAATTCCCGGCGAAGCTGGTCAGAATCGCCGGGCCACGTTGGACACTTCGTAACCGCGGAGCCAAGAGAGAAACCGAGGCGTGAATCAATTCGACGAAAGACGAAGGCCATTCGGTTTGAGGGACTACCAACGAAGAGATCTACGGAAAATGGAGAAGATCCGAATCGCGAAGGATGACAGGAAATCCAAGAACGTGGATTTTAATCGCTGATATTCAACGGAATTTCCACTTGGTTCGTTTTAGCAGCAGAGAATCTTTGGGAATACGCGAGGTGTGAGAATACCGGAAATGGCAACAGAAAATCCAACGACGTGCAGGTTTCATCGCTGAGATCCATGGGGATCTCCTGTACCTTGGACCGGTTTGGTGGCAGAAAATCTGCGGTATGATACGAGGTGCGCGTGAATAGCGAGAGTCGCGGAGGACTGTTAGTAGAAATTTTTTACGGCGAAGCACGCGCGAAATGCGGACAAGTATTTTTCCTAGTGTCTCAACCGTTTTCGACGGTGGAAATTCTAAGAGAAAGACAAGTGGGGAAGAAGAGGTGCGACGATGAACGTGGCAGCGAGGAAATCGTAAATTAGCATTTGTAATCGGCGACGGAGGATCCGATATCTCCCATCGATCTTCGCGTCGAGTAATTGCCGTTAGTCGAGTCACGCCGAAAACCCGAAACTCATTCGTACGATTTTTATGCGAAATAAAACGTTGAATTTGGATTGACCTTTTATCGAAGTCACGATGCTTTCTACACAATTTTACACATCCCTTAATGCGTGTACAATTTTTTTACGAATGCATCGAATCTGTCATTTTGAACGCTCCCTTATTTATTCGTTATCTCTAAAATAACAAAATTTGTGAATTCATTACAATTGGATTATTTCTAACCATGAATCAAGACATATGGTTTTGAAATACTATTTTTTACTAATAATGGATGAATCGCGTATTCCATGCATTCAGAAGAAAATTATCAAATAATTTAAACACTTTTAGCATTTGTATTTTATTCCGCATAAAAGCAACACCACCCATATAATATGGCTTTAACAGCTCTGCTCACGTGAACGTATGACGTCGCACATTAGAGGCTCGAATTGATGAAATAGTTAATCAGTCGAAATTGAAGTATTTGATGCAAGCAATAATTACAGGCGACAACTCCTTTACAATTAATTATACTTTTTCTCTTCATCTCGGTTTGCATGAACTAAAATGGGATCAGCTTAATCATACTCCTACTGTAGTTTTAGTAATTCTAGTACAAACTAGATCTACTATGACGTTCTCATTGCCATTATTAATATTCTCTAAAATACATCTCACCTTTTTACAAATCAAGATTACAAAGCTTTCTCATTATTGCATCTATCTTTTCTCATAAATAAAATGAAAATTTAGTCATGATAGCCTCGCAAGATTTCTACAATTTTGCATAGTGTTTTATTAATGTCATATCTGTAACTGTAAAAATTTCAATACTTCGTTATGCAGAGTCTCATAAAACTTTACTGTTTTTTCGTTAACATCAGAAATAGTATCGACCAATGTTATGAGTTCTTATTAAC
>SHCU01000120.1:12062-28599 GCA_004307685.1 Ceratina australensis
AGAAAAAGAAGACAACGAGGTCACCGATAATTAAGGCCAGGATTTAACAGAGTCATGGATGAAATAATTCTTTCGCTTCCTTAACCGGCGTCGTCGAAGTTGAATTACCGTCGAACGGTGTTAGAAGAATCCGAATTTAACTCGAGTGTAAATACCTGCACCACCGCGGGGTTAATGCGATGCGCCGTGGCCTCTCCTGGATGTATTAATCATATTATCCGTGACTAATTACCTCCCTCGCGGTCTCGCGACGCGTATAAATGTTGCCCGCGCCATTACGTACCGCAGAATTCAATGCATCCGCGCGTTAATGCCCGGGATGAATATTAAAATACGTATGTATGGGATTTTAACCGGGGAGCAGAGGATACGGAGCAGGTGAGAGGTAATAATCGGACGGTTGACAGTGGAGGCGCCTTGACAAAACCGCGTGTTATAAATGAACCGACTCGATGGTACCCGATGCGCGCGATTTATCAGACGAACTACGCGAACGTGCATATTTATGGAACCGTTCAACCGATAGATTGTTTCATTTATCCTCAATGGAAATCGCATTCGTATCATAAATTAACACTCTATTTCTCAGCGCGCGTGACTCGAATTCCAACGTCGAAAACAAGCACCGTTTCAAATCGCGGCCTCTAATTCATCTGGAATTATGGTTGCACGAACCCCAAGGTGTCTGATAAGAAATTCAATGTTTGGAGAGACGGACTTTTACGGAAAATTATATCACGCCCAACTGTTGACATTCACTAGATATCTTACAATTTATCTAGAGTTAATGTTATATTAACCTTTTGCACTCGAGAGAGGGGACTCACGGTCACCATTGGTTTTATAAAATAATTGTTACGTAGAAAAATAATTATTGCTTCAATACATTATCGATTAAATTAAACCTAATTATTATAAAATTACTTTAATTTATATACATTATAATATAATGAATAAAATATGAAAATATATACATTAATTTATACGTATTAATTTTAAAAATGTCGAAATAAAAAATTAATAATAATTTTAATACATTAATTTGCATGCAAGAAATTTACGAAATATTTGCAGGAAAATTCTTCGAGTGCAAAGGGTTAACTTCTCATAAATAAAATCATGCAACGTTAAAAAGTACTACTAATTTTATTTCTGGATTATTGTAATAAGTTCCTTAACTCTCGCTGACTTCTATTTATTGTCTGTTCAGCTAGATGATACGCACGTCGCGTAATCGTCAGGATTTTTGGATCTGAATCGAAGATAATCGGCTCGAGACACACTGACTTACCTTTTCCGGTTGCGGGCCCCACGGTTTAACCACCAGCAACTCTTCCTCCGCGTTCGGAGCCATGTCCGTCTCACTGTAACGAGAAATAAACAAAATACGTCCATCATCTTATGTATCTTGAATCAAGACAAGTAGCACGTACATAGAACAGGTAACGTCAGAGATACTCGCGATAAGAGTAATCACCTCGGGAATGGTATTACACGCTGGTCAACTGTATGATCCCTATTTCGCCAGCAACATTCTGATCGTTTCAATAACAGAACACGTGTTAATTATGATCAAGTGTTTTCGTATAAATTGAAAAATCGTATCTCCGATTCTTGGAAACAGGATTTTGTTTTCTGTCGCCGATCCCGTGATCATTGGTCAACGATACAGTTAATTGGTGAGTTGTACGGCGTCGGATCGTTCAACTTATGGAACGACTCCGGGGAATTTCATCCGTGGAATTTTCAAACGGTACCTCGGTACACTCGTTTCGTTCCGCCGTGACGAACGAACGCTTCGCGGCGTTGCCTCGGATGCATCGCTTCAATCACATTTGTATCGCGTTTGCCCTAAAATTCGGTTCCGCTAGATCTCACCGGTTTTACACGGTCCACGGGTTCGCCGCTCGGATTTATAGCGACGACTTATCGCCGCAACAAACTATTCACCCCGTGAAGCGTAGCTTGCGCGATCCTCCCTGCTAATCTGCGCGTCGCGTTTAAACTGCGCCAATTAGGCTAACGAGTTTGCAATAAAGATTTTATTAATTAACTACTTTCGCACTTCGTTAGGGTCTCGTTGCCTGATTAAGCGAAGGCGTATTAAGCGTTACAATGTTAGCTGTCGCTTCCGGGGAATCGCGATTTTTCAAGCTCGCGTGCTCCTTTTTAGTCGCCGTGGAAATTGCTCTAACAATCATTTCCTCCACCGCGGCGCCGTAAACGCGTTAATTCTCGCGTAAACGTCTCCCGCGCGACGTGATGAAGTAACAAACGTCAGGGCAATGTGGAGTTTACTCTGAAAATAAACTGACCGGTATAATTCATCCCCTGTCGGTTTAATCGTCAAAGGTTGAAATGTAACCTTTTAGGCACTACGTGCCATTATAGTGGTTTTCGTGGATGTCGTCTCTGTAAACGACGCGCCACTATAATGGCTTAACGTTTATAACTGAATTATAATTTTAAGAATTATATTATGAGAAATATATTAACCCTTTGCACTCGAGAATTTTTTCTGCAAATATCTACTCAATTTACTTAACCTATATAACAAGTATTTTATATCGTTATAATTAGGATATATTATATGAATTTATTGTTCATTTATGAGTTCTACAAGTTTCAAATTAATACGTGTATGCAATTTATAGTAATCAAATTTAATTTAATCTGATATATATTTGATTTTATATAATAAGTGGCGACTGTGAGTCGTCTCTGGAGTGCAAAGGGTTAATATAATTTTAAGAATTATATTTTGACAAATATATTAATATAATTTGAAGAGAAATTATAATTTACTCATCAAAAACTTCATTCCAATGTATTCAGAGAACATCTGTCTGTTACTCATTGCATTTACGCAATTCGCGTTAAATTCTGCTGTACAGAAAAACAGCCCCGCGTAAAATTTTGCCGTACCCAAGAGGTTAACCCTTTGACTCTCGGATGAATCCATCTATATAGACGACGCGTTTTTAATGCCATTCTTAACAAATAATGATGGCAAAAAATTAAAAAGATCAATTTTTTTAAATTTATATTAAATAACGCTTTGAGAATATATTGATGAATTTGTTAGGGCGTACGTATACGCCTTTCGTGTATATTGATGGACTTGTGACGGCGTATATATACGTCTTTAGCAGTCAAAGGGTTAATGGATCGATGCAATTTGAGATCGGCCGACATTTAACGCGACGAAACCTGTTATTTGGATAATCTCTCGAAACGGTTTCCTCGCTGTGTTTCACGGTTTGATGCGACGTAATATCGGGCGAAACCATCTGGCACGGAACGTCCCAATAAACCTCGCATACACTTCGCCCCAGGTTATTAAACAGCTTCATTGAAAATAGTAATACTGGAATTAAATTAGTTCTCGAATTAACGTTTGATTCAAACAAATTTAGTACATCCAATTATTTCTAACATAAACGAGGCATGAATCAACATCTACCACCTATGGTTAAAAGACGAGTTTCATAATATGCAAATAAGATCGGGACGCGATATATCGAAGGTCTAACGAGATAGCAATAAACTGTTATTAAAATAGTGGAATTACAAAAAATTTAAAGGTTCTGTAAACGAGAGAGGAAGTAATAAAATGATAACGATCGTCGAAGCTAAGGTCAATTGAAAGCATGAATAAAACATACGAGTCAGATTCAATAAAATATTTAATAAGTGTTAATACCGTTGTCAAAATCGCGTTACGGCTTCGTATCCCGGTAACATTTCGATCCTACACGTAGTAGTAAAATAGTATGGGAGCGCGGATGGGCATTGTGGTTTGGCCAACGATAATAATAGGAGTCACGACTGGGTTAGTCACGAACCTGGCAACTATAATCGCGTATCGAGTGATCGAAGAAGGGCCGGGTGCTACCCGTTGTTGATCAGAAATATCCCGGTAATGTTCGTTCAGCTCGTCCTGACCTTTATTGCCCGGGGAATCGTGCCGATTCAGGTAATACCGATCGTAAGTACGGCTATCAGTGATAATGACTTAAAAACATTATAATCGAAACCGTGGAAATTGGTTTTTGCTCGACTCGGATTTCGGAGATCGTCGACACGTTTTAAGCTCCTTTCGCGCTTACCGTAACCGGCGTAACGTTGAAAAAGAATCTTACGCTCTTCCGGCGGTGTCGTTACGCAGCAGCGTGAGACGCAGTGCCATAGGAGGAAATATAAGGTATACGAAAAAGCATGTAAAGACGTAAGGGCTTCAGAAAGGAGCCCCGAACTTCTATCTAGAAGACTGCGAGAAGGGATAAGCATGGGTCAACCGCCCGCTGCAAAGGTTGGAGACCTTTCTTTATTGCTTTAGCTTAAGTTTCAGGTCGAATAGAACGTAAGTTCGAAAATCCGTGGGCTACGGATTTTTGTCAGCATAGGAACAGCGTAAGGAGCCGAGCACTCTGAAACACAGCGATATGTACAACTTCGGACAATTATTCTGGACCTACTACTGCTTATGTGTGAGTTCCGTAGCAGGACAATATTCACAAGTAGAAGAAATCTATTGGTTTATGTTTCAATGCTCCGACATATGATTATGCTGCCAAAGCTTCTGCCTGGAGATTGAGACATAAACCAATAGATTTCTTACTACTTGTGAATATTGTCCCGCTAGGGAACTCGCACATAAGCAGTAGTGGGTTCAGAATAATTGTCCGAAGCTGTACGTGCAATGATGCTTAACAATTTTATTACAGTTACTGCTTTATAGCAATTAAAAAATTGTTAAACATCATTGCACATACATACGTTTATAGATCGTTGTGTTTCGAGTGGTAGAGTGGTAGAGTGCTCGGCTCCTTACGCTGTTCCTATGCTGAGAAAAATCCGTAGCCCACGGATTTTCGAACTCCTGCGTAACGACACCGTCGAAAGATTTTTTCCAACGTTGCGCCCGTTACGGTAAGTGGGAAAGGACCTTTATTGGGAGTTTACGACGATATCGTGGAAAACGTGGTAACGGTCTGCGAGAATCGTAGGTAAACAGGCTGTGAGCTTCCACAGTGGCATTAAGAAGGTTATTGATCTCCGCGAGTCGGGGTGCCTTCGTGAAAAGAACGAATTAATAGTAAACGTTAAGAGAGGTAATAAGATACGAGAGTTAAGATTAATTTTCTACGAACACGATTCATCGTCGAGGCTTCTTCATAAAGGGATAGCAGCCGCGTTGGAAATAACCTTTCGCAACGGTTACCGATACTGTCGTTCGCCACGACGTCAATTAATTCCGAAAACAATTAAATCGGATCGTTTCGCGTGTAATAAGAATCGCGTGTCAGCTCGTAAACCGGCGATAATGAAGTTAAACGGAGGGAACCCGTGACCGGTTCCAGTTCGGCGAGACAATATTTTTCCTATCGGTATAGTGCTTAGGGTACCGGGACGGTGAACGCGCGTTAACACGTGAACGATGATACGTTCGAAGTTATAGCGCGGGACACCGTATAATTGCCGCTTCACGATAATTATCGCACGTTTCATTATTACAAGAGAGATGGTTAATTCTCTCGAGGCGCTCTATGTAAAACCCCCATAAACGAGCTAATTGCAAGCTTCAAATGTTTCAGGTATCGAGCTCCAGTGATTAACCGATGCGTCGAAACTCATTTTAATATGTAACATAAATCCATCATTCGTAAAAATGAATGTCTATCATCAAAATCTTCAGAATAATTGATAACAAAAAATTGTATCACTATTTCATTCGTAATTAAAAGACTCATATAGTTAGAAAAATTGTACGCATAGAAGAGATTCTGATGCAAATCGATTAAACCGGAGAGCGGAATCTAATTCAATAGGTAGGACATTAAAATCGTAGGTACGGGGGCAAAAAGATGAGATGCAGCCTAGCGAATCGACCATGGCGTTGTCAACAAATCCGGTGCAGCGGATCCAATCGCCGCGGTACTCATCATCATTAATCTTGAAAAACGTTGTTTCAGCCGTGCGTCCTGCGCGGTCACGGCGATTCGCTCGCGTGTCAAAGAGCGGCCGCCGCGGAAACGTCACGTCCGTGAATACGGAACGTGCAAGTCGCGAACGCGTGCTCGTCAGATCCGCGATCTTGAGCTGTGGGTACTCGGAGCATAACGTAGTAGCGGAGGTAGCCACGAGAAGAGAGTAAGGTAGATACTTACTCGAGGAGGACAGCCAAGGCATTGACCCGCGCGCGAGCGGTTAGCCACGCATACGCACGCACTTTTCCACGCTTCTCCTCGACGCAACCTGCGTGCATGTGTATGGCACGCGGGCAGCCTGCGTGCAGCACTCCAGCTATGCAGTCACGGTGTCCTTTAAGGAATTCTAGCTTTCCGCCGTGAATTCCAACGCGCGTAGGAAACGCGAAAATTGGAGAAAGTGCCGAGGTACGCGATGATTCGGCATCGCGCGAAATCACGTACCGATTCGCCTCAGGTTCAATGACACTCGGACGGGGCCAAGTTCGCATAAATGAATACTAGCGCTTCTCGAAATCAGGTCAAATTTAATTCACTGTAGAATCGTTTAACACTAATTCTACCATGAGATGTCGAAAGACACCTTTCAAATTTTAACTGAACATTGTTCACTAAGTTTAATCATTTCTCCACAATTAATTTTTTGACTTTTCTTATAATGATACTCGAACGGAGCTAAGTTCGTATAAATGAATACTAGCGCTTCTCGAAATCAGGTCAAATTTAATTCACTGTAGAATCGTTTGACACTAATTCTACCATGAGATGTCGAAAGACACTTTTCATTAACTGAACATTGTTCACTAAGTTTAATTATTTCTCCACAATTAATTTTTTGACTTTTCTTATAACAGTTGTCAAATTATTTCAGCGATATCATTTTCCTTCAGTTCATCCTGGAATTAAATATATGCATATTGTTCGAAAACAATGAAACTAGTTTCTAAAAAATCAGTAAATTGTTTCTTATTTTAATTTCATCAGATAGAAAATAAAAATCAGTATTTTTCACCTTTTAGAAATCTGCCTACAAGACCTCATCAAAATGAGAAACCTGACCTGCACGAAAAGTGTGACTCGATTCTAAAACCTCAACGTTTTCATTTCTTGAATTGCGAACTGGCTTTGTAGTGATACGGCACGTCTTACCGTGTACAGAAGAAAATAGTCGCGTGCACCATACCAGAACGCGGATTCCGGCTGTGAATAGGTAATGCGATGCGCGAAGTGGCATGGCGCCACGGCTGGAGCCGGTGTCCTCGTGGCTTTGCCGTTGGGTTTCCACCGCGAAAAATCGTCGATCTACGGGTAGCCCATTAGCGGGATATGCGAGAACATGGAATTTCTGCCGTTCTCTAGGCTACGTCTCTTTATGATAGCATGCGCTCCGTTTCGAATCGGTTGCGCTTCGATTCTGTGTCGACTGTGGCTTTTACCTCCTCGATTCTCTTATTCATTTTTCGATGATCCGACGCTTCCCAAGCAAACTGATTTCTTTGAGTATCCGCGATGTAAAAATAATTATCAGGACCTTGAATAAGTTCTCGCTGTTTTTTCAGAAATGGTAATGGTACTTCGTACACGGAATTTCGAATGATAACGCACACTCAAGGAATTACTGTATATAATCTTAAATTTCAGTGTATGGTAGTTCACTTTGGTCTAACAAAAGTAATTATTTAATAGATCTGAAAATGTCAATTTTTGTGCGAAATAAAGTGTATTCGCGGGGAATTTTATTGCGCTACTTTATTCAAAAGAAATCTGCAGCTGAAGCACATAGAATTCTTGTTGAGACCTACGGTGACAATGCTCTGTCGAATACGATGTGTAGAGACTGGTTTCGTCGCTTCAAAAATAATGATTTTGATCTTGAGGATAAGGAACGTTCTGGCGCGCCAAAAAAATTTGAAGACAAAGAATTAGAGGAATTACTCGATCAAGATCGATGTCATGTATGATCGTATGAGTTGAAGCCGAGAGAAATTTTGTACAAAAATGATAAGCGAGAACTTATTCAAGGTCCTAATATGTTACAGGTTACGAGTGTCTATATTTATCTAACACGAATTCCCATCATGCGGTATAAGCAATTACTTGTTGAACGGAGACCGTTCGGTGGATGCACGATTCTTAGGTACTGCAGCGAAGGTCGCACGAACTAGGGAAATACAGTTGAATCCATAGCACATTGTAAGCATCACGGTACCCGTAATGCTTCCCGTCGGCTGTTTGCTCGAGGTATCGGTAATCTTGGGCCCAGGAGAATGGAAAATAGCGAGAGAGAGAAAGAGAGAGTAGGAACGAATCGTAGGCAAAGAGGCGCCACGACTCGGTGCGGTTACCCGTATCTGCTTTGAATCCGGTTGAAAAATCGCCACGATCGAGACCTCGGATCGTCGATCTTGACGACCATTAGCGGACTACACGAGGAAGGGATTTTTCCGCTATGGACTGCGCCGCGGTTCTCTCGGTGTATACGGTGGAATGCTAACCGACGCCCGGAAGTGTAGTTGATCTTCCATACCCGATCCTCCGGCGACCGAGGAAAGAAGTCAATTCGCATTCCCCTTCGCTTGACGGAAAAACGTTCCGCGAGATATTTACCGAGCCGCTTGGCCCCTTGTCTTTCGTGAAACGGCTCCGGGCTTCTTGCGTAACCTCTTCCTCCTTTTCTTTTTTCCGACGATCCTCGTGAGAGCCAATTCGTAGCCAATTAACGGATTCCATTGAATGCTAATAAGGTGTTAATAACTGAGGAGGATGTGACGAAATATCTCGCGGAGATCCGTTCATATCGCAGTCACGACAACCGGGAAACCGGCTTCGCGTCGATACCGGAGTTGGAATCGTACCTAATGCCGACACGGACTAGAACTGCGCGAATAGAACCATCAAACATTCTCGAACGTCCCATTACAATTTCTGTCACGTACAACTTTAACACTGATTCTACCTGGACCGTATATCGTCGTTTTATGATAGTTAGAATACTATCAAAAAGCGATAAATAATATTTAAGCGCGAGACATGATAGGAATCGGTGCACAAGCGTTAATAGTGGTGTACGATAGTAGAAATATGTATGAATGTATTGTAAAAGTAGTAAAATTGTGAATAATAAACGAATAAAAACAGATCTTGGTATTCTTATTTTGCAACCCTTGACCAGATGAATAGATGAAAGGGTGACCACATTAGGTCAATGGTCACTCACATTGAAATCACCTCACAAATATCGATATCGGAGCGTGAAATGTAATATAAAAATTGGAAATGATAGTATATATCTAAAATAAATGTTAGCCAACAATTTTTGAAATGTCCACCGAGTATATAAATATATGGCCCGATTCTGGACAAAATCACCAGTAGTCACACAGTGGTCAACTGGCCACTACTACCTTTAGAATCGCCCTAATAATCATTCACAATTATCCGTAAATCGAGGAAGCCTGAATATGCAAACTGCACCTCGAAAAAGTTTCGAAATATTAATTAGCCAATGAGTTATCAGTTCCGGTTGACTGCACCTAGCCGGCGAGCCGAGCGCGCACGCTCCGGAGGTTCTTTTCTTGCCGGCCGGCAAGCGGTGCACATCGGCTCCGCGATTTCTTGTTGTGCTTTGATTAAGCTATTTTTTTTTATTTATACAGTGTTCCGATGTTTGACAGCTGAGGTTTCGCACTCGTATGTGCTGTGTCAGTCCTTTGGGATTTTAATTGTGATTATGGTTTTGATATCACCTTTGATTTTAATTGTGATTCTGGTTTCTGACATCGATGGAGTTTCGATTTTGCACTTAATTCGAATTATTATTCTGACTTTCAACATCGATGGAGGTTTCAGTTTCGCCTTTAATCTTAATTATTATTCTGGTTTTCAGAATCGATGGATCGGCTAAGGATCTTTTGCAAAGATTAGACTTTGCAAAAGGTACCAAGCGAAGAACTACTTTAGATTAAGAACCTCCGTATCTTAGATTATAAGTTGAATGTATGTCAAAAATGTATACGAGAATAAATTTAGAGATAAGGAGAATAATAAGTCTTAGTATTTTTGTTTCCCGATCCCATAACAAATAATCAAGCAAAGTATTGGAATTTATTGTAAAAATAAGTATTTTAAATTATATGTAGATCTTTCAAAGAGTCTCTGTAATTGCCAGTCACGGAGAATACACTTTGAGGTTTGCAGACGTGATTGCGTGAACGATTGATTTCTATCTTCTTTTTGTAACAGTTTAACGGGATTCTGACCAAAGGTTTGCATGCATTTTCTACCGACATACACCACGGAGCACTACAGGATTTAATTCGAAAACGAACAATGAATGAAAACTGTCCGGTGAAACTAGAAAGAAGGTAAATCCAATTACCGTGGACAAAGCTTCCTCGAAAGAAGTCGTAATATGAGTTGAAGAATCGACAAGACAACGTGAGAATTTTCCATCGCGAATAGGCGAAACGTGTTCGTTCCGCGAAACACGATAATTGCTAGAAATTAAGTAAACTGTAAATACAACTACGGCGTGTGTGTGCATTCTCGTGGGATACGAAAATGGTGTACGGAGGAGCGTACCGTGGTCGCGCGGTAAGAAAAGAACAGGCAGATCCTTCTCGGATGATAATTAAACCCAAGAACAACTCTCTTTCGCGTAAAAGGCTAATCTACGATTAACCCGACCAGTTCTTTTCTGGCCGCTGTAATGCTTCACGTCTTGATAGTAATTGTTCTTCATTATTTACCGTTGACTATCTGCGAATTTAGATCTCGCCTCATCACGTCGCACGTCCCTGCGTAATTTCTACTTTCTAATCATCTCTGCCCATTCCTCATTACCATTCATCGCTTAATTCCAACAAAATTATCTTAGATTAATATTGGTCTTAAATTAATCAAAATTCGTAACTTTAATCATTGGAATAAAATATCCTTCTTTCATCATCGAAATTGTTCTCTAGTAAATTCCATAAAACGAAAATCTCGATCAACCAGAATAAAGATACATGTATGCAATAAAACATTAAGTACCAACGATGACCGCTTTTTCGCGAGGCCTTCACGCGTGACGGCGAGTCGCGTGAAAAATCGATGACCTCGATCTAGGATGAGTATGCGCGCGTATGTATATTGATTACAGTATTCCGTGAATCGCTACCGCAGCAGAGACAGAAGGAATTAAAAAAAGCAGAGAGAGAGAGAGACGGGATGTAAAAGAGAGGAGGAGCCGGGATTATAAATGCGAGATCGGATCTTGCCGGCCATCTCGCTTCGACTCGCTCGAGCGAGCAACGAACGAGATTATTTGAATATCGTCCTGCGTACGGTCGCTGAAAATATTACGCCCGTAAACATACAGTCGAGCATAAGCGAGGAGCGGAACGGTAGCGGACGAAGATCGAGGAAAGTAGCGCATCCTTGATTCTTATTTTTCCTCGGAAAACTTTCCGAGCGGAATCGAAAGTGGGCGAATGAACAAAAAAATAATAATGGTATCCTAATGAAACGGGATCGAGATTTTACTGGGTTACGCGTGCCTGACCGTCGAACGTTTCCACGGAATTACGGATTTGCGAAACTGAAATTAAGAATCTACGCGCTTTCGAAAGTTTCTCTCGGACGCATCATCGCCTGGATGAAACGTTAATTGTCCTAACGACAAGAAAATTGACGAGAAATTCTTAACATTTGATATAGGAATCTCTAACTTCTTTAGCTGTCGGTTTTCACTTAGGAATTATGTCTTTTACTAAACGGTCCTAGATTGTTACCGTGAAATCATGATAGTAGAGCGAAGATCATGATACGTATCGTTTGCCTCGCCGCAAAAGTAACACGACCACTTCCCTTTCGGAGGAGCCGCGAGTCGTCTTTCAAATCGTCCCCGGCGTGTAAAACGGAGCGCCGTTTTTACCGGTGGGAAAAAATAATTATTCAGTATCTTTTTGTGGAAAACGCGAGCCGCCTTCCGTTAGAAACTCCCATGAAACCGCGATACGAGACACACGACAGGCTAGAAAGCAGTGGTTTCACGCATCCTAATGGGTTAATAACGATAATCCCTCTCGCCGGTTGGACCCATCCTCTTTGATCGACGATATCTCGTAAAAAAACGAGCATCGAAATATAATGGTAACGCCTTCCGCCTGGCGATCCCGCTGAAAACCATTTTGGCCCCTCGGGTGGAAAGTAGCGTGTTCGCGTGGAAAAGAACCGGCGACCAATGGGCGTACCTCGTCTCTTGGTCGAGCATTAATGACTTCAATTTCCTGTGGATACCACCGGGACACGAATCGTTCGGGACGAATTACAGTGTACCAGTTCTAGGAAAACCGTGGAAATCGCATTTGAATAAATATCGAGTTCCATCGGCAAAAATCACATAAAATAATGTTGGATTCCGAGAGGAGGAATTAAGCGCAACGCTTAATTAATAGACTTCTTTATCCCGAGACGGTGAGATCTGTGTTTCAGTACTCAATGCCGAATTCTGAACGCTCGTGGCAGAGGTATCGGTTATGTATCGTAGAATAAGGGGTGTCTGACTAAGGGTACAGCTTCGGACAATTATTCTGAACCCACTACTGCTTATCTGTGAGTTCCTTAGCAGGACAATATTCACATGTAGTATGAAATCTGTTGGTTTGTGTTTCAATGTGCCAGGCAGAAGCCTTGGCAGCATCACCATATGCCGGAGCATTAAACATAGACCAATAGATTTCTTACTACTTGTGAATATTATCCTGCTAGGGAACTCTCACATAAGCAGTAGCAGCTCCAGAATAATTATCCGAAGTTGTACAGAGGTCAGTGGATGAGTAAAGGGACGAAGGACAGACTCGGTAAACGGGTAAAAATGGGTAGATGAGTTGGAGTCTGCTATGACTAGGATGTTTGTGACGGGATGATTCTTACAGTGTGTTGGTTAAACAACAATAAATTTCCCTCAAGAAATTAATTGATCGTCGGGAACGCACGGAGTCGCGATCTGAACAAACAATCGTTTGTACGAACTTCGTCGACAGGCGCAAATGAGATCATTGACAAGGTTATTTACACGGTTTTACTGCGTGTATGATTGATAGTACGCGTACGATTCATATTGCAAACGCGCCATACCCTCAAAAAATTGATCGGTTGTCAGGAACGCATGGAGTCGCTATCTAAACAAACCGTTGTACGAACTTCGTCGACAGGCGCAAATGAGATTATTGACAAGGTTATTTTACTGCGTTTATGATCGATAGTACGCGTACGATTCATATTGCAAACGCGCCATGTCCTCAAAAAATTGATCGGTTGTCGGGAACGCACGGAGTCGCGATCTAAAGAAACCGTTGTACGAACTTCGTCGACAGGCGTAAATGAGATCATTGACAAGGTTATTTACACGGTTTTACTGCGTGTATGATTCATAGTACGCGTACGATTCATATTGCAAACGGGCCACGCCCTCGGCCAGGTGAGTTCTATCACGTAGGCAGTACGTAACGTAATCTTTTTATCGCATCGTTTAACATACTAGTACCTAGTAGTACGCGCCATCGCGGGTTATTTTTAACGCCGGGATCGGCGATCGAATCAATCGTAACTCGGCTACAAAGTTGATATTCAAGTATCGCGTTCAGGGTTAACGAACCAGAAATACTATTTAAACCCGGCCACGAGCAACATTTTTGTATGCATAATTTATCCGCGGTTTTACGCGGACTCGTCGGTATTACAACGCGGGTTAAAAATCCGGTTACCGCTCTACTCTGTGTTTAGTTGGTCCACCGGTACGGCCACGACCGAGTCGTAATTCTTCTCGTGTCTCTGTTACACTGTCGGCGGGCAACGTATCATTTCGCGTTGCCTGACTCTAAGCGCATCGTGTTTAATGCGATAACAACTAACAATCTACGCACGCGCGTATGAAAATGACCGACGACGAAAGTGTTACCTTCGCGAGACAAAAATGCGAGAGCCACGATACTTTTCAACAGTTCTCGTCTCGGGTTCCGCTGCCCGTTCCCACGATATTAAACGGTTACGAGGAAGTAACCATTAAATAATAGTTTCGATCTCTAACGCGCGTTAACACCAATTAGCCTCTATTACGTCGATACGATCGACATTGATATGCGATCGAAGCGTGCAACGACCTCAATGAATTTCAGATCAGCGTTGGTAAGTGTACCTGGGAGACGAGAAGATTTCACCGAAAAATACTCTTACACAAGTCTCCAGAAATTTCTACACGTCAGATTAAGCAAAATCTGTACATTAATTTTATCCATTTTCCTTTAATGTAAGGATGAACGGATTTGGAAATATTCTGGCTTTCTCTACTCGTTTCGAAGTGCAACTCTACATTTTTTCATTACTATTCATTTATTAAAATCGAAAAAATAATATAATAAAAATCGCGAGAATTAGTGCCCGAAGAGATGAGGATAATGTCGCGTTATCTGACCGCTGCCTATTTCTATAAATGATCCCGCGAACTTTGCCGAGAGTCGAACTAGTTCCCTGGCCAAGTGTGAACCCTACTAGGTGCTTACGCGATAACATGAGAGCCGGTATTAATAACCATTATCTACCCGATAATCGTGTGTCCCGTTATGGGACCACTTAACGTATATTGCCTCTTCCAGAATTAATTTCCCCCCCTTATCAGATCCCGAAGGCTATCCGAATAATTCTTGACCATGGTTTATCGTCGCCAGTTTCTTCCGATGTCTATTGAACATCCGCGAGCACATTTCGCCTCGATTTCCGTGAAACCGGTCTGAAATACACGTTCCAGCCACCAGGTTTAGAT
The DNA here is from genome assembly GCA_004307685.1 of Ceratina australensis. Lineage (NCBI taxonomy): Eukaryota > Metazoa > Arthropoda > Insecta > Hymenoptera > Apidae > Ceratina > Ceratina australensis. Next base: position 26,859 of record SHCU01000120.1, read on the forward strand.
ACGCATACTCATATTCGATAAGTAGTGTCCATCGGCTTTCGATTTTATAGAAAGTATAACACAAAAAATATTCTGTCTCTTGTGATCTCCATAGAAAAATCTCTGGGTAAAGGAGGAGTACTACAACTCAATCCTGTCGGGCGTTATATCTTCCCACTATCCGAGTACAACGGTCCAGCGTCCAGTGGTTCGTGAGAGACGTCGATTCCGTCGGACTGAGCCATTTGGTTTGTCGTTAGCTGCCAGCCAGTGTCCATTGTGAGATCATGTGCCGTTATGAATCTCTAGTTATAAAACGGATCCTCCACGTCTACCGGAGTCGCATCTCTCTCTCGGTGAAGCGCATAACTGTATCCACGAGCACACGTGCATTCGTCTAGTCCTTCGGATTAAAATGGCCCAGGGTGGGAAATAAAGAAAATCGATCACAGCTAACAGAAATTCTACGATGGTGCTCTTTAGAAATTGCTCGCGTCTACCTGGCAAAATAAACATGAAAAACGAAGAAAGTCGTTCGCCGATATAGAAACTCTAGAATGCTTTTTAGAAATTGCTGTCCAATCTCATAGGGTTTCCTCGCGTCCACGAAATGAACGTGTTGAATACTTTTCGGGCGTCGTGATGAAACGCTGACAAAACGGGCGCAGTTGTCGCGCAACGATTCGTGGGAACGTGTTCCCAGGGACAACGAGGAGCGATTTCGCGTACAAAATCGACGCTTCCGGCGCGGGTGCACCTTTGTTCTATCAAGGAGGACAAAGGAACGCGGAGTCACGCGGTTTCATTGCGTCGAGGTAGCGGTAGCCGCTGTGAACGAGGCTTTAGGAACTCCGCCGGTTGGAATGCCGTAGTCGCTGTGTAACGGGCATGGAATGCGCGAGAGGAAGTCGTGCGCGCCCGCAGAAATTCACGTTCGATCGGCTGAAATTCAACCGGCGCAGCCCTGATTTCCCATGCGAGACGTGGACCAACGCGGCGACATCGCTACACGTGCTTACACCCACGTGACGCGTTTACCACCGGGGCCACTCGAGGAAGACGCATAGCCCGAGTGATCCTGTTCACAGAGGTGGTCGCCGCTGATTTATTCGAATCTCGTACGACGTCGTTCGAGGAAGAAGCGTGCAGCACGCTTCTTCGCCGAGATGAGTTCGAAAAACCGATACGAGTTTTGTAAGGAATTTCGGAAAATTCTACGAGTAAGAGAGAGACAGCCTCGTCTCTCGAATATGCTAAAGCTAAGTTAAACAAGGAGCCATAAAAAATTGTTCTACAGGTCACGCTGACGAGAGGGAGTCCTAGGACTAAGTGTGACCTAAGGGTTAATCTGTGTCGAGGTTTCGTGCTTGAAGACGTGTAAGAATAATCCTGTATCCTAGAGAATATTACAGTCTTTTTTACGCCCACAACGGTTATACTGATTTCCGATCAGTACGCGCTTAGCTATCAACGTGTATGAGTTGGTTCGATATATAAATTTTTACGGTATATCCTTCCCTAATCTTCTTACAGTTTGATCTTCTTTATTCACGAAGAGAGATCTTACGATCGACCGTGCAAAAAACCCTCGACTCTTACGTCGAGACCTTCGATTGAGCAATCCGTACGGCCACCCACGGATCGTTCCGATTTGGCTCGGTGAAAATCGATCCGCCGTCGTGATCTCACCGGGAGAGAGAGTGCCGAATTTGATATGCGGCGAAATGATAAACGGCTTCGTTGCGCAACGGCTGTAACAATG
>SHCU01000120.1:35777-53543 GCA_004307685.1 Ceratina australensis
GGCAAAGTAGTTATACTGTGGGATTTCAGAGATCGGTTTTATGGCGCCAGGCCTCCTCAGGCCCCTTTTGCCTGCCGCGCTGTAACTCAGGGGCTGGCACTCTTTGCTAATCTCTCCTCGGTGGCTTCACTTGATTAAAACGACTTACCTGTCGAAAGTAAGACTGTCCTGTCCATAATCGCAGCCGTTGCACCTGCTGCACCTGGATGATAAATCAGTTTCTCGGTCGGTGTCTTCAGATCGACATTGATCTTTCCTATGATCGGTCACCATGCTCCACGTCTTGTGGATAAGGTAGAGAACGTTCAGCTGCTTGCCTCGTCGGCAAGGCTGCGATTTCGCGTTCCCCATTCTGCTTGCTGCTGGTACTACTCCGCTCCGGTGAATATTTCTGAGCACAGCTTATCGTATGAAAATCTCCCAAGGAAATGGACAATTTTTCTTAAGGATCAAACCGGAAGTTTTTGATTCCCTCTGAATCTCGCTGTATCATACCTCGTTGAGCAACGATACAATCAAGGCTTGTTGCGTGCTTTTTGCACTTCCCTTCTCCAGCATGCAAAGATTTTTCTCTCTATCTCTCAGATATCTCGGCAGATACGCCCACATTCCACGGACAATATAGAATTTTTCTCGCGCGTTATCGGCCTATCTTGTTCATTGTCTTTGCCTCCGCGATTGTGCCTCGGTACTTGCGTAATTACGGGCCCTGCCCGGTCTCTCTCGTAGGGAGCATTCATAAAATACCTCTACCTCCGTTGGCGAGAGGATTAAAAGCTCGCCTCTACCGGTTGTTTATTAAGATATCGCGGTATGCAGATTCATAAATCGCCTCTCGGGACTTCAACGCCGTCGGATTGTGCAGCGCCGGACGCTTTCAACCGTGTCGTCTATTTGCCGAGCCTGGTTAAGACGGCCGGCAACATTTTTATTATGCAATAATCCTAGACGCGCGCTCAGTCGTTGAATCTCGGCTCTCGTTTAATTAAGATCGCTTTAATTAAAATCGGAGCCAGTCAACGCGACCGTACTCAATTAAACAACCCCTCCTCCTCATTCTCCTCGTCTTCTTCTATCACCTCGTTGATACCGCGAGCGACACGTGTTATCTCCTTGTTGCCTGTTTCACGCGACAATATTATGCGTCCTCGCGTCGTTAACGTCATTAGTGTCACTGTCGATTCCCACACTCGTTTACCGTGCGCGTACCTGCCACTGTTCGCGCGGTCGGATGGAAAAGAACCTCCGCGTTCCCTCGAAACGCATCCTGTCGCCGACGTCCAAGACCATTCATCTTGCCTCGGTGGCCCATTACGACTTTCATCGTGCAAATTTCTCGCAAAGTAACATAACGGCGCCTCGGCGGCTCGGGTCTTTTCAAAGAGTGGCGCGCTCGTGTAGTTACTTACTTATTTACAGTTTTACCCGTTCGTCCCGCAATTTGTCGCGATAGGAATCTGTTAGCCAGTCGAATGAATCAATTAGCCAGCTCGTCTCGGTTGCGGTGACTACTTATTCGTCGGAGACGAATTGATTAATCGATAAATGAGGTTGTCAGAGGTGCGACGGGGAACGATGGCGTGCGAACTTTTGCAAAAAACCAGCCAGACGGTACGACTGGAAAACCTAGTGATCCACTGACACATGAAAAATCGTTGAAACCGTTATTACACTACATTACGAGCTCTCGCCTGCACGCAGACCATTTTTCTTCCGTTTTAGGAGAACGATTTCTTGCAACTTTTTCCACGTCGTACTGTTATTACAAAGATTTTCACTTGAATCGGGTAAAACGTTATTAACGTTTGATTTATTCCAGGGATATATATATTTACGTAATTTCGAACGATATTAACGAACGCCCGACGTTCGCAATAAATCACATCTCACGATCTTCATGGGTCTTTGAATATACCCGTTGGCGAGAGGCCATAATATTTACCAGTTCACTCGGTGTATAGGCTCTTCCGATCGGTCTCGCATGAGGACCTCACCGATGCGTATCGCCCTTTTAATTGCACGAAATTTCACCGGGAGAGCACCGTTGCAATACGCTCGCGAACTGTTAAATCCCGGGAGAAACTAGATATCCACGGGCAAACTTCCTCCTCGTCCATCGTCGGATCACATTTCACTTTCTTCAATGTCCCTGTCACGCGTCACTGCCGTCGACACTCGCGCAGAAACGTTCGATTTTCCGCGTCGAACCGCGAGTTTTATTGTTCCCGGGGCTCGCGCCTCGATAATTCGTCGTCGTACCCCGAGCGAAGAATTCCTGCGTGTACGCGGCACCCGACGGGTGCATCGAAAGGTCGGTAAAAATGCGAGCACCAAGAGTGCTCGGGAGGCATTCACCGGGCGGGTTTCAACAGCCGACTGCCAACTCGTGAATGCCCCGAGGTGCACGTGTGAGCATCGCCTCTCTCCGACGAGAAGGCTCCTCTTCTACATCCCGCCTCGGCGTAGCCGCCTCCCGGTGTCCAGGAGGATTCACGGACTGTGGGTCAAGCCACGACCTACGGTCGCACTCGTGATCCCGTCCGACGGTCCAAATACGCGCGATCATCAACGATTTAGTGGGTCAATCATCATCAGGTCGTACGTCGACCCGCAGAGAATACGTATAAATAATTTTTTCATTTGGAAACACGTTGGCTTTTCTTTGACATAATTTGTATAAATTCATTTCAGATCTGATTGCGACGAACGGTTATAGTTTTAATCGTGAGTAATCTCGATGTTAATAAGAGATGACTAATAGAAGTCTCACGGCGCGTTGCTCTGTGGTGAAGATCGCCGTTGCTGATAAGCTAGAGATAAATGATCGTATAAATTACTCGTCCATTTTTCTGCCATTCGAAACAGTAGGCAGAGTGGAATGGAATAGCAGGCTGGGTAATTTTCATTCGGGAAAAAGAGACGTTCACGATCGGACGGTGAAGTAGAGGAGATCGATTTTGTACGTGGTCGTTTCCACTAGGAGAAAGTAAATTGTCCGTTTCGAGGACGTTGATAAAAGTATTTATGGATTATTCGTAAAGGATGCACGGTACCGAGGGCCGTGGTTCTCCTCGATTTACAGGCGCCGCCGCCTGAATTGCCGCGACTCATCGAGGTAAAAGGTGAAATTCCAGGCAAGCCTTCCTCGCGAAACCTCGTTCGAGCATTAATAAGACGGCTCGCAAAATAGATACTTCCATCGTGCGTAATTCGCATTCTGCGAGCAGGTTCCCTTCGTACTCGAATCGTTTTAATCCGGCGAAGATTAACCCGAGCGGTGCTCGCGCGGATTATCGTTTAACGAAAAGATTTTCGCTCGACTGGTACGTTCGAAAGCCGTTAGACCAGTTCGTTGATTTTACTGTGGTTCCATAATCAGAGGTAATCAAGTACCGGTGCTAGATAGGATTCGCAAGAAACGCGGTTTTCATGCCTGAAAATGGGTCCGCGGTGTAACAAGCGCGCGAAGAAGACCCCTTTAATCAACGGAGCAGGAAAACTCTTGAGAAAAACGCTCTTTTCACTAGACGATTTATTGTCGTGTTTTATCGTTTGTTTGCAGATTATACCGCCCGTCACCCGGTTCATAAATCTTGTTCAACCGGCCAAGCAAAGTGCCGCGTAATTTTCAAAATCTATTCCATCCAAATCACCGTAAACTCTGCCGGCTTTATCTCACGTCGTGGGATTATAATAATCGGGCATTAATCAAAAACACACTCGAACGTTTGAGGTCTCTATGCGTTCCTCGATCCGGCATTTAACAGGAAACTAGTAATCCGCAGTAATTACAGTAGTGTTCGGGGAGATTGGAAATTATTGAACCGATACTATCGATTAGAACGCGAAACTATAGCTATGGTTATCCGGCTACCGTAATGGTGGGTCAAGTTTCGCGTTTGACCCGGGAGGTAAACGAGCACTAATAGTCAATGGAAATCTTGTACCGGAACCAACAGGTTTCTGCTTTAAACACTACCTGCGGAGGAATATTAGTTTCATCTTTTACACTCCGAGGCTTTTCAGTCAACACATTTCTCTCGGTAGAAATTGTTATTATTATTTGAATGCATCATTTAAAGCGTAGCTTGTCATCTCTGACCAAAAACGGTGCATAGAGATAAATTGCGGTCGTGTATCATTCAAAAGAATCCGTTCCCGCTTCCGGCTTCTTGTGCAATGCCGAGAACAAGGAAACGTTACGGGTATACTAATGAAGGTTCTGCAGTTATTATCCGGCATCGTTGCAGTCAGATGTACATTGGTCAACAGGGTTAATGCCTGATTTTCTTATAAACGTTTTGTCATTTCCTATTCACTACTGCTAATCCAATTAAATATTAATACGATCGCGTTTTTCAATTCTGTTACATTGTTAACAGGGTGGAACCGGAATCCTTGGTTTATACGATCCACTTTATAGTAATCATTCCAATTCTCTCTGCATCGTAAATTTCTAACATTTATGTACACGCCACTAGCTGGCTTTTTACCAATGTTTTTGTCTCGTTAAGGAAGGATAATAAAAGTAAAAATGAGGATCTGTTACTCCCTTAATGAAGGAAAAACGTAGACGTTGGGTCGGAGCTAAAGTAATTTAACTTTACTCTTACTCGTACCGAACTGTCGCTGCAAGGTTGAACTTCCATTTTCGTTCGATAGCCGATGGGAGATAGGTACTTCGTGTAATCGCGTCGTGAATGAAAGCCGAATCCTTTCACGCGAGGCAGTGACCTTTTCGGATGCTCCGGGGGGATCGGCTCTCGTAGGGAAGCGTAAAACGTGGCTGCCGGTTAATCCCCGGGATGGATCCGAGGTACGGCTCGATTCTAGTGGGTCAGATTCACGCTTGACCTGGGCCGAACGGATACTTGTAACCATGTATCAACCGGCGAGGAACACCAGCTCCTTCCGGATGCTTGCGCAATGTCGGGAACAAGGAAGCAACAAGAAAGAAATGATAATTGCTGTCTGCAGGAAGAAATTGTTGTCGGCCAAGGAAATCGGTGGTGCATTATCCGAAACGGAACTGTGCAACTTTTTTCAACGAACCTCTCGCCGCTCTCAACCGGCCTTCCGTCTCGACCGTCGTGTTGTTTCGTTTTCAAGGATCGATAACCCATCGCTTCGGAACAATCAATTATAAACGTTTCACAGTGGTTCGCCTCGGATTCGCGTGCATCATTTGCCTGGAACGTTTTCGAAGTTATCACATGATGAATATCGCGAATAGGAGCCCCCGATGATTACAAGTTTTCGTACCGGAAGCTCGACGAATCGGCGCTATAAAAAGATATTGTTCGAAAATTACAGTGAACGCACGGGCAGGTATAGTTTGACGGGGCGGCGTCTGGTACTATTCGTACCTTTCATAAAATGAAGATACTACTCCTCCTTGGGAATACCGCGTGCACGTAGATACAAAAAGAGCGCACGAAGAGTACGTAATATCTATAATACTCGTGTGACCGTGGTTCGGTATCGCTATGTATGTAGGCAGTAGGTGCACAGGAGATTGTTACTCGGTGTTACGTAAGATTCCCGGGGAGAAAGATTGTCCGCTAGAAAGCATGTCAATGTGGCAATCTGAATGTTTTTCTGTAGTTTTCTAATATCTCTTGTTCGCAACCGTTGTTTCTCGTCACGCTACGCGAATTATACATCCTAATTTCGTAAAATTCACAATTACTTTTATAACGAGCCACATTTTTTACTTTGACGTTCCTCAAAAATTTCTGGATTCTTCATCTATTAGTTCCTAGTTAGAAACTAAAAAAAAAATGGAACGAGAAGGAAATAAACGGTGAACGCGTCGCCCTTCGCCGACGGCTACGAATTAAAAAGTTGACGGAGCAAGATCACTGTTAAGTGGAACAAGGTGTTACAAGCCGTGTATCGCCTCACCGAATGACCTATAAATTTCGTATGCGTGTGTGTATTCAGATTTTTCCAAACAAACGGTAACACCTCCGCGTCGAGATATGAAACGCCATATACATGCTAATGCTGCTAATGGTTGAAATCGTTCCTCGGGTTCGTTGAACCGTCCCGACGTCGAGTAGTGCCCAGCTAATTCCTCAGGCTTTACGCGAATTATGTTTAATAATCTGATGCGCGATTATCGAGAGCAGGATATCAAAATGAAAATTTTTCTCGAAGTGGAAACGCCGCGCTGCTTTTCGTCCAGTAATCGATCCCGTTCGATTTTATGATGTATTGACGTTGAAAGGTCATAAAATAATCTCGTGCTGCCAGTCAATGCGCGATCCGATCCGTAAAATTAATGACGCCGATTGAATCGCGAGTCTAATGGAATCGAATGGTACGATGTTCTTGAAACATCAAAGTCCGAGTCGGGACATGCATTCCTCGCGAGAGATGGATAACGTTCCGTCGGATGATTGAGGATGCTGGTGGTATCCCTCGAAAGAGGTGATAAAACACGTTTTCCCGATAAGTACCGACAGACGCAATTACGGTTGCCTACAGTTAAGGTCACGGAAAAAAGGCGTTCGGGTCTCGCTGGTCTAGTTTGCCGTAGTTAGATCGGTGCGTGAATGCGCATCTCTGGTACCCCGCTTAGAAAGACGTATACCTGACCGTGATACGTACGTACGTACGCGGCAACGACCGAGCCTACGCCTATCCTAGACGGTATTATATACCGTTATATTATTTATAACGAGGAAACACATTTTGCCTACGCTTCCGCGTAAAATGCTTTCCCGACCCCCCCTGCGTGTTTCCCTTATTTTCATAATCGATTAATAGGATTGTTCAGCTCTTATTTGGGTGCTCATTACGAGCGCGTCGTCCAGCTCGCGGATGTTCTAACTGATCGGGGTTATTTATAAACGTAGACAGGTGTCTGAGCCGGACAGTTTATACACTTATCGTGGGCCCATTAACCACGGCTTCGAAAGTGCCCGCCGTCCAATTACAGGAAACGGCTTTATCAACTTTTCGAAATACGGTTTCTTGCGCGAGTTTTTTACGTTTTTCCAATCGACGAGTTTCAGAAGAAGATATATTTCTAAAATAATGGCCGGTCTTATAGACTGTCATTAACCATGCAATATCCTTTGCTTTCACTTCCATCTCGGTTTTCCCTTTTTTTTACGATTACTGATTCGTTCTTCCTTTTCGTTTACTTGACTTTCATTTTGGAGTCACATGCGGTCATCCACTTCTTACAAATCCTATAATGATTTTTAAACACTATAATTAACATTTCACGCGAATGAAACTTATTCACTTCATGCGAATATTTTTTAAACTAAGAAATTATTTGTCAAGTTTACTTCGCTTGTCAATCGCCATAAAAATATGTAAATTTCCATTATCACTTCTCGTCAATTATTTATTGACGGTATTATTCGAAAGTGTTTATCATTAATTTACATGGTTTATTTTATTTATTGAATAATAAATTATACTTCTTACACCATTTTACATAGGCATAATAACAATTTTCAACATTTCGCAATGGGGAAAACAAGGGAATAAGAATAAAACACATTTACGAAACAGTAGTTAATGTACTTTTCAGTAGTAATGTCGAAAAGAATATATGATCGATAATTCCGGCGTCTTACGTTACCTGTTATTTGTCGCGTCAAAATCGTCGGTATATCCACTGTGTAGAATCTTACCGACTTCGAGCCCCATTCGAGGTCCCGGCGGATACACGGGCGTTGCCGTTGCCACTCTTTAATAGTCTCTCCTCGGTGGAGGAGAGTAGTAACAGCACAATTTTTTTTCTTTTTTTTTTCACCCGGTGCGTCTCTACCTTGTCGTGGTGGGTGGGCTTACAGTACATCTTATATACTTCAGTGCATTTTATAATTCTGTTCGCCACCTTCTCCTTCATAAAGCTGGAAAATAGCATTGTATAGAATGGATTCACGGTACTGACAGAGATGAAGAGAGTACCTCTATTTAGACCGGTAGGCGGCGCTGACGTGGCTGGAGAACTGTGAGGAAAAATTCCTCGGATCTCTCATCGAGCCATTAGTTCACTATTCCGCAACTGGCGGCGCTGCGGAAAATTCCTCAAACCTCTCATCACGGATGAGAGGTTGTGTATAGCTTTTCAGCTGACAGCCTCTGTGTAGTCAAGATGGCCTCCGCGGAGCAAGTCGGTCTGAATAAAACTTGGGAATTATCGCTTTACGAGCTCCATCGTACGCCCCAAGATGCGATCACCGACCACACAGAAATCGCTGTTAGTCCGCGAAGTTTACACAGTGAACTCATGTGTCCGATCTGTCTGGACATGCTTAAAAAAACGATGACCACGAAAGAGTGTCTGCATCGCTTCTGCTCCGATTGTATCATTACGGCACTCAGGAGTGGTAATAAGGTACGTCGAACATTTCGGGAATCCTCCCGAGATGATAATTACTCGCCTTTGCAATTACGTTTGTGGTGAAACCTCTCAGGATGCTTGCGTTCTCGCAGAGATCAAATTCCAACACTTGGTCAATGCCTTGACACTTCACTGTGTTTACATAAAACACGTCTTCGTTTAAACATTATGCACTTAGTTTTTCGTTATTCAAATCGTTGAACTGATTACTGAGGTCTAGAATAAGGCATCTACTTGTCGATTAAAAGAATAGAACCCGAGTGCTCGTTTGCATTTGTTTTTTTGTCAGCATGCAAGTTTAGGCGCTCTTTTCGGAACATGTGTGAAATTAGTTCTTGTTTGACTTGCTTTTACAATTTATTTACGTAATAACTGTTAGGAAATATGAATCTTTTATTGTCTAGAGTGAATGATTTATTTGCTCTTTTATTTTGTGAATGTTGCATTTTTGAAAGTAAGCTCAATTGTTTATTGGCTAACTTTAATGGGATCTAGTGATAATAAACCCAGTGTATGTTTGTGAGTGCAAGCGAAGATTGGCATGGTTCTGTGCGAAGAAATTGCAGTTTCTCTTCTCCATAGGAATGTCCAACGTGCAGGAAAAAGTTGGTGTCGAAAAGGTCGCTCAGGCCAGACCCAAATTTCGATTTGTTAATATCAAAGATCTATCCAAGTCGTGACGAATATGAAGCGCATCAGGAAAGGGTGCTGGCGAAACTGAATAAGTCTCATTCGCAGGCTGCACTGGTGAATTCCATAACTGAGGGTATTAAGTTGCAAAGCCAAAATCGACCGCAAAGGTCGCGGAAATGTGCCAACGAATCTGAGAACGCTAGCAATGCGACGTCTTACAGTAACTCACAGAATGCCAGTGCGCCAGCCACACCAAATGCAGCTACGAACGCTGCGAATCAAAGTGACTCATCTCAGAGCACAACGGGGCCTTTAAATAATAGCAGTGGGGGTAATTCACTAATTTTTCTCTCGATTTCGTTTAGTTTTATATTTTAGTTACTATTCTGTATTAAGAATTCTGATCTATACAAGAGAAATCAGGGAAATCAGCAAAATTCCTTTTAGGGACAACATCTAGAAATTCTACCACACCATCACCGAATCCAGCGAATCAAATTCCTAAGCCGCCAAAACGGCAAAAGAGTTTGCAGAACTCTGAGAATGATTCGTCCAGTGCGGAAGCTGAGACTGGTGGTGGTGATTCGATGGTAGACACAGAAGGTGAGGGTCCTAGCGAGCCTCTGTTGCTAAACGAGATCGAGCTCGTTTTCAAGCCACACCCGACGGAGATGGCTGGCGACAATTCGTTGATAAAGGCTCTCAAAGAAAACAGCATTCGTTATATAAAAACGACGGCGAACGCGACAGGTGAATATCCGGAAAGTCCAGAGTAGGGTAGTAATAGAAAATAACAATTATTCCTTATAGTGGATCATCTGAGCAAGTACCTGGCCATGCGACTGACGTTAGACCTGGACACAGAGCTGTCCGAGTCTGACAGGCTACTCAACTTTTGCATTTACATAGCACCCTCGCCCGGCCAGTTGGTGGTTCTCAGCGGATCGCAGACGTTGAGACAAGTGAACGATAAATTCTGGCGCGTCAATCGACCCTTGGAGATGTATTACTCGTGGAAGAAGACCTAGGGAAGGCCTCGAAAGTATCAGTCTGACGGGAGTTAAATCGCATTAATGTTTGACAAAAAAATAAGTAAAAACGAAAAAAAATGCATTCGTACCGCGGGGAGTACAGATAGACGCGCATTGTTAAACCAGAAACGAATGATATATTTTATTGAACTTCGATAGCCTTAGATCACGATGAAGGATATGATGGTACAGGGATAGGCAGAGCCTCGTGATTAAACGTGGTGCACGTACTATCCTTCTCAAGGGACAAAATGTTTCCTTGGTAAGGAACAATGTCGATAGTTTTTGAATTGTACTTTCGTACAGCGGTTTATTCTAAATGCAAACGGAACTCGGGCTTGAATACAAACTGCCATTTAACCAGATTGCATTGCGTATGGATCAAGCCGAATTTTCGTTGTTGCCGCACTCTATCAAACTATGCCTTCTTTTTTCACAGGTGTAAGTTATTACTCGGTGCGCCCACTTGCATTATAGAACGTCAGCAAACTGATAATTATTAAGTTGCATAGCTTATTTAATTTAAGTCTCAGGTTGCTGATTCTCGCTGTGGACCATTCTGTATAGTTTCGTCGAATAAACCAGTGTATATAATACTCGATCTTTCATTCGAATAGGATTATCGGGTAGCCTTGTTCTCATCCTCTTTTTTAAATCCCTGCTTTTCTTTGTGGTAGAACGTCTCCCTTCTTTTCATTCGTTAGAGTGTGATTGATCGGTCCTGCTTCCCTCCTCGAAGTGCTCTTCGATAGAAAAATCTAATTTACGATCACGTTAAAGATACATGAAAAGCGTCTTTGGCTTAGCAGACGAAATAATCGATAAATGCCGACCCTATCCTGCGCCCTCTTGCATTTTCACTGAACCGAAAACAATGCGAACACTCCGGTCCCGGATAATGCCACCCTCTTTTAGTAAACGGGAAACCACATCGAATCGCTCCTTGCCCGAACGATATCGAATTCCATTTTCAATATTGCCTGGACTTTCCCGTAATTTAACATCTTTTTTTAATCATATATTGGAATATATAGTTTTTCAATAAATCAGTTGTTGGATACTCGTTGGGTTTAATCGAATTTATAAAGCGCTAAAAATAGGGTAACGAGGAAACGTATAGGATTTCCGGTAATACGTCATCGGTTGCTCGTTTTTCGACCTTTTGCGTGGTCTTCTTCATTAATTAATGAATTTATGGCAGCGTTACGTTCACAGCAATCTAGGCAGTACTCATAATTGCAGGGTACCCAAGTGAGTAATGACCAAAGTTACTAATTAACGTTCAAAATGAGAATCCCAAGATGCGTACCCTATACTATACCCTTACCTTCTGATAATGCTCCTACTATTAATTACGAAATGTTAATTGCCACGTTCAAGGCTGAATAAGAGAGAAGGGTATGGAAAACACCATTTGCGAGACGTTTGATGCACCAGTTAAGAATTCTATTTCATATCTTGATTGCTTCGACTAATACACAGGAAACATTTACGTAATTACGTATTTAAGTGTAAACTTTCCGCGTATTCACCGGGCAAAACGGTCTGGAAATCAGCGGTGTTGTAAAAACTGCACTTTACGCGGTTTCGCGTCGGAAGACGACGTTTCGTTGCTTTCCCTCGAGTCCGTGTCTTTGGCCTCGGTAACAGACGACGAGCCTTGCGACAGTAAGTGCACCGATGACTTTTCTCTCGTCAACATATCTTTCTCCTCGTTATCACCTAAACTTTCGTCTTCCCCTTGCTCGTCCCCGGCCCATTCCTCCAACGAATCATGCTCGGACGCTTCCTCGTTGAAGATATCCTTCGCCTTCCTCTCAGCGTTATCGAATTTCTCTTTCAGTAGCTTGTAAAACTCCTCGGAGGCGAACCTGAAAATTCATCAGTCCATTAGAACGTCCCTTCGGGGATTTTAATCCCGTTACTCGTTATCACACCGTCCCGTTCCGGTTGTTATTCTTTCTTAACGGAGAAAAAGCCCATCAACGGGCACACCCTCCCCCGTCTATCCCATTTTCTCGTAATGCGAGCACTCCGATCGATCACGTATAGATCGAGTTACATAATGAGCAGGATACTAACGGCATCTTAAAGGGCTCCTTGTACCAGAGCGGGAATCCCGTGGGATTGTGTCTACCGTCGGGAATCGAATTCTCGGCGGGCAGTGAATGCAGCTTGAAATGAGCCGGCTCGACCGTCTCCTCTAATAAGGCTGACACTTGCCGCGCGTACTCCTCCGTGCCAGCTGTTCTCTCCAGTCTGGAAATTAGTCGAACGACTTAATATCATCATTTTTATTATAAATAAAAACGATGATATAAACGTATAATATATATTTATAAATATAAACGATTATTACGGTAAGAAACATCATATTTATTACATCGTTTGAAACATCATTTTTATTTATAATAAAAATGATGTAAAATGAATAATTAATTATTAATAATGAATATCAAATGAATAAAAATGAATCATTTTTATTTATAATAAAAATTATGTTTCTTACCGTAATAAAACTAATGACACGTATTATACTTTTTAGTAATTTGGAAAATTACTTGTGAACCATTTGCCTGGTGAATTCCAACCTGGGCGTTACTCTACAATGGGGAATAGCAGTCGGCTCCGACGAGGTTTTCACTCTCCCAGCTTTCGGTTTATTCGCGTCCTCGACCCCATAGAATCTACCGAAATGCACCGCCGCGTCTTCAGGCAGTATGGACGCTATCCTGTTATCCTTTGGTAGATTCTGCTGTTCGATCTTCGAATTATTGCTCGCCGACGTTTCCTTCTCCTCGTCGGCGTTGTCGGTACTTTTCGAGAAATGGGATTTCTGCTTCCTCTTGGCTAAACTTGAAGCGAAAAAAAAAAAACGAAGCAAATGGGTAATTGCACGTTACAGTAACGGTGGCTTGATATATGCGGGGCTGATGCAGATGCGTTCCCTTCGAGCTCGTTTCATTACATTCATTAAACGATACCCGATTCGTTAACGCGGTCTCCTCAACCTAAAATTACACGTTCTTATATTGTAATAAAGACCGATTAAATACGCGTTACCGAATTCTTCGGTTAAATTCGCCGAAAACGAGCTAATTTTTAATTGCAGTCCTGATGCTTCGGAATTCCTTAGTAATCGCCTTACGCCATGTAAAAAAGACACGAAGAAAGATCAGACCGTGCGAGATGGTCGCGAATAAAACCCGAGCCTAATCCACGTTTACCGTTAGGACATTCTATTTCCGCTACGACGGAAAAACTCGCGTGCTGACCGATCGCGAGCCTGTATCGGTTAATTCATCGTGACAAGCAATTTGCGAGAAATTACGGATGAATGGAACGTCGATCGGATACGCGCGAGCCTTTCGCAAAAGTCGCACGGGCGACAAACGCGTCGGATTGCATGAATTATTCATCCGAACGAATTACCGCGCACAGAATATGTTGGGAACACGTTAAACCTCGCAATTTCCTGTCGGCTCTCTTTCCACGCGTCGACCACGTTACCCGTGCAGCGGCGGTGATAAAACGAAATACTCACTTCCGAAATTTCCCGATCAAAGAGGGTGATACGTGTAGGTTACTCGAGGCTACAGGCTTCTTGCGACGATTTTCGCTCACCCTTGTTGCTGATTTCACTTTGGATTTATTCATGTTGCCTGGTTAACCTTGCCGGTGATATTTTTCGTCGACAGCAGGAAATTTAGTTAATTGCTTTTTAGTTAGTTTCCTTGTTTATGGACACGTCATCTCTTTGAGTAAAGATTTCGATGTGCAAACGTCGCGAAGGGAGACGAGCTCATGATCACGGGATCGATCTCTGGTAACGAAATTAGATTGGTTTCAATGGAGTCGTAACGATAAATGGTGGAGTAGATTTTTTCACGATAATATTGTTACTGGCAAATTGGTTATTTGCGAGTGTACAATTGAGGATCGTTCTTTTACGAGGCTGGTTACCGTTTTTGTCGCACCAGGATTCTCTTCTCTCGCCGTTACCCTGATTTATTCAACCGATGCATCATAACAAATTACGAGACGAAGAAAGCCGGTAAAAATGTTAATAAGAGTTTCTTTGCCTCCGCGAGCACGTGTCGCGTCTCGGCGATAAAAAGGACGACGGGATCGTAAAATATGTAGTCTCGTTTTTGTATGATGTATCAAGGAAACGCCCTGGTCTACGGCCGGCCAGTCGACCGGGGAGAGAGGGTGAAAAAAGAAAGCCGTCGAATAGAGGGTGTGTGGCCGGCCAGTCGAATGTATCTGTTCTTGAAAAAAAGAAACCAGGAGGGGGAGAATAGCTATAGAGAGCGTCGGCCTTATTTACGATCGAAAAGAGCGAAGGCACCGTGTGGCTCGAATTCGTGCCCGGCGCGAGAAAAGGGAGCAAAACCGCGTCGCCGGCGCGCGATGCATATCTTATGCACGTGCCGTTGCAGAAAAAGGAAAGAACCCATTGGTCCTGACGCGCGGCTACGAAATTATTTATTACCCGGTGCATCGAGAAATGCTAAATATTTCAAGGTTCAAAAGGCCTCGCCCTACCCCCTTTCATTTATTCTTTCATTTCAATACTATTCCTACGCGTTCCTCAGATTTTCGAAACAATCACGACTTCAATTTAAGGATGTATTGGCTATATTAATACGAAATATTGAACTCTATATTAAAATGAAAAATTGTAAAGGTTTTCAGAATCGCAAATATCCTTTTTATTATATTTTATTCAAAATAATTATAATACACTTTAGAGGTATTATGCTTGGGTACAAATTTTCGAAGAGACTCTATTGATTTTATTCATAGCCTACATCAGCCTTAAGAATTTCTTCTTCTCCTGTGTGTATAGGAACGTTCCGAGCGAGTTGTACTCCGATTTTATCGTGCGTTACGCAATGTATGGCTCGTAGAGGCTGGAAAAAGTCGGATTAACACATAAAGGGCGGGTTTGCATATAGATGATACCGTCGTGTATAATACCGTAGCTACTTCCTGCTACTGGTGTCGGCGCTAGTTCTAATTACTTCACGCTGCATCTGCAGCTGCTCCTGCGCGGCAATAAAAGCTTCTAGAGCTTCGTTAGGCGATACAGCGTTCGATGAGTTTTCTGTTCTTGGTGTTCAGGAAGGAGAGATCGTTCGATCAGGCGGCCACGGAATTCCTCCGGCGAACAATTATATCCACGTATCGCTTTCAGAAAGAAACGATATTCAATACGCGCTAATTGGATTCGCAATTGCCTGGCTTCGAGTTCGTCCGTTCATTTAAAAAAATCAATAAAGACCGTTGCGCCTTTTGATTGCTCAGACATTAATTAAATTTTTCTGTTGGTTTCTTCTGATACTCGTATTACACTTCGTTGCTATATCTTTTGAATTTTCATAATATTTCACAAGCTTGTATTTTATGTATTCCTCACTTAATGTCGTCTTTCCTTATTATTCATTTATTCGATTATCACGAGTGGTTTTTTCTCTTACGAAACGAGAAGTATGCTCCTCTACGTTTATGAAAATGACTTGTGTCAACAGATACTAGTTCAGAGAAGAGTGATTCATTTCACTGGCTGCGTAAATGAGAATGTCTACGTTTAGCTTGTACCGCGGTTCTTATCGCGGGTTGGCAACACGTGGCTGAGATATTCTTTGAAAGCGAAGGTTAACAAGGCATCTGTGAAATCTGCACAGTTCGGTGAAACGGTTTGCGAAAAGATACTCGTTCGCAGCAACCGAACATCGATATGAAGTCATAGTNTAGCTTGTACCGCGGTTCTTATCGCGGGTTGGCAACACGTGGCTGAGATATTCTTCGAAAGCGAAGGTTAACAAGGCATCTGTGAAATCTGCACAGTTCGGTGAAACGGTTTGTGAAAAGATACTCGTTCGCAGCAACCGAAGATCGATATGAAGTCATAGTAATCGGAATTCGTGTGTACTAGATGTTTGATGAGTGCAACGGCATTCCCGACTCGGTTACAGATGCACACGGATATGCACAACGAGCGCAGTGTCCGATGCAGGCAACCATGCACTGTGGGAAACGTTCGGCTATACCCTTTCGCATAAACTGTATCGTACATATACCGTTGTATCGCGGCAGTCTAGATTCTTTCAATTCGCATTGTCGCTTCAAATATCTCAAAAAAATATCAAATCAGAAATATCAAATTTTCTTCGTGTCAGAATCATTCGTTTCTCGGTGAAATTAAATGCTGCATTTCCTTCGACAATTTTCAATCAACAAAATTATGATTTTTTTTAATAGGAATGAACGTGACTCGTTGAAAATAATGGAATGTACACGCACGGCGGTAGATGCACCTTGCAAGAATTCCGTACGTGTTTACCGATCTTAATTAGGGGTAGAATGAGAAGGGTTGAAAATGGTAGGGTCGCGGGGGTCGGCGTGTTGACAAGAATCGGCTTTTCGAATGAGACTTCGGGCGTCTTCGGTGGCCACCGACGCTCTTCGTGGTACTCTTAACTCGTGCTCGTGCTGGCTCGACTCAGTCGTTGACGCGCGCTCGTTTGGTTTGCTTCGGGTATTAATGGTGCTTCAATATACACGTTTCAATTCCACGGTACAAGTCCGATACAAAGGAACCTCTGCTTGACCTGCGATTCGTCCTCAGATAAATACGACATGTGCATAATCGCGAGGTAAGACTTGTTTCAAATATTGTCACGAAAATTTCGTTATCTTGTAAATCGTACGTTTCGTATGCCGTTCTTCTCTTGCGGAGACAGTCATTTCTCCGGGAGGTGTTAGGATTTCTCAACTGTTCGAGAACAACGTGGAACCTTCCCAGGTTCCAGGAAGTGGTCAACAATTTCTCCTTTAAACCGAAGCGTTTTTTGTATGAAATCCTCTAACTTTGTTTCGTCGTACATTTCATTTTTCCGCATTTCGCGAATCGCGTGGACTCGCACGAGGAACTTCCCCGTTCGTCAAACAGTGAACTGCAGGTTCATTCATTAAACGTCAAGCGAAGTTTTCTCCTGTCACGTAGGGAATATCGAAAATCCATAACCAGTGAGAGACGTGTAATAAATCTCGGAGATTCCCGTTACGTTTCCCAATCGTTCTTGATACGATAATAACAGTCGATCCCCGTTTGATCACCGAAATTTATTGATTGCATCGTTCGGGTGGCGTTTCAACCGGGTCCCTTCTCTCCTCTTTTTAATTTCATCCGAAGAGAAGCAATCCGTTGCGAACGTGCGACCGCTCTTCCCTGATTGAATTTGTTGTAGTTCACAGGGTACGCCGCCGTATCCTAGGTACGGTCAATATTGACTCTGACCCGAGCCAAAGCCCATCGTAATAAATTATTGACTTCATGGAAGGCCGAGAGCACGAAGGTCCCGCGGTGATCTGCATTAATCGTTAGTTACAATGATACTAGCCATAAGGCTGGCTGCGCTTAAGAGCCTCGCGCTAAATCATTTTTATAGCAGGATTATTTTCATTATCCAGGATAAAACGTTATAAATATCGAGAGCCTATAAAGGGATTAATTAATAGAGGAACATATTTGCTTCGAGTAAACAAATTGACCAAAGTGAGATTACTATGTATCTTTTCCATTCTATCTATTGTATCTTTATATTCTATTTTCATTATCCAGGATAAAACGTTATAAATATCGACAGCTTATAAAAGGATCAATTAATAGAGAAACATATTTGCTTCGAGTAAACAAATTGACCAAAGTGAGATTACTATGTATCT
>SHCU01000120.1:53933-64173 GCA_004307685.1 Ceratina australensis
TAATAAATCTCGGAGATTCCCGTTACGTTTCCCAATCGTTCTTGATACGATAATAACAGTCGATCCCCGTTTGATCACCGAAATTTATTGATTGCATCGTTCGGGTGGCGTTTCAACCGGGTCCCTTCTCTCCTCTTTTTAATTTCATCCGAAGAGAAGCAATCCGTTGCGAACGTGCGACCGCTCTTCCCTGATTGAATTTGTTGTAGTTCACAGGGTACGCCGCCGTATCCTAGGTACGGTCAATATTGACTCTGACCCGAGCCAAAGCCCATCGTAATAAATTATTGACTTCATGGAAGGCCGAGAGCACGAAGGTCCCGCGGTGATCTGCATTAATCGTTAGTTACAATGATACTAGCCATAAGGCTGGCTGCGCTTAAGAGCCTCGCGCTAAATCATTTTTATAGCAGGATTATTTTCATTATCCAGGATAAAACGTTATAAATATCGAGAGCCTATAAAGGGATTAATTAATAGAGGAACATATTTGCTTCGAGTAAACAAATTGACCAAAGTGAGATTACTATGTATCTTTTCCATTCTATCTATTGTATCTTTATATTCTATTTTCATTATCCAGGATAAAACGTTATAAATATCGACAGCTTATAAAAGGATCAATTAATAGAGAAACATATTTGCTTCGAGTAAACAAATTGACCAAAGTGAGATTACTATGTATCTTCCCAAAAGGGAAGTTGATACGGGTTATCGAAATTGGGAGACGAATTTCCAGGAACAAGTCGTAATTCGACATCCGCCTTTGAATTGCGTACAAGTGCACTGTGCACTTTTCCGTTAGGTCCGTCGGCACTCGATACGCGATTCAGAGGGGTCGCCCACGCACCGAGACGCGTACATGTATATAAAGACACGCAGACTCCCACACTTGTGCCAAACCGCCACCACCATTTTTCTCTGTGTGCCGGCGATTTACGGGTAAGGGCAGCAGCGGCTGTTCCTCTCTTTCTCTCTCCTCTCTGTGTGTTAGTCACCGACCCATGGGGGGTGAAAGAGACTTGCCAGGACTCTGCTTCCAGGGAAGGACAAGGGGAAAAAAAATATACGCGAGGAGAAAGAAAAGGTGGCGCACGTACACGCACGCGTTAAACAGGCTCGACGTGTTTACTTTTGCATATGCACGCCGGTCGCACTCCGCGCGTTAAGCACGTATCCACTCCTGTCGCCGATTACTACTACAGCAAAAAGATTCGTTTCCGCTCTTTTACGCTGTTCCCTTTGCTAATTCCTCGCGACTATTTTCATGATTATTATTAATTGACCAGGTCTCTTTCACTCGACTTCACAGATGCTTCATCAGAAAGTATTTAGGTTCAATTAATCTAAGTAGCAGGGCGGTCGTTCATTCGGTTGTCGTTACTATAATCATAATTAGATTAGTTTGATCACAGCTTGTACTAATATCAAATGAATGATCTGATATAAGATCAAGATCTTATCTCAGAGGTTACAATATGAAATAAGGTATCACCGGTTTGCAACAAAACTATTCCCTTTCATATTTGATTATTATTATTAATTGACCAGATCTCTTTTACTCGACTTCACAGATACTTGATCAGAAAGTATTTAGGTTCGATTAATTTATGTAACAGGGCGGTCGTTCATTCGGTTATCATTATTATAATCATAATTAGATTAGTTTGATCATAGCTTGTACTAATATCGAGTGAATGATGTGTTATGAGATCGAGATCTTATCTCAGAGGCTGCAACATGCAATGACGTATCATCGGTATACAACAGAACCATTAACTTTCATATAACGAATCATACTTCATATTTACTCTGTTTATTAATCCATAAAGAAATTCCATGGTCATTGAGTTCTCCCATAAATACATAGAACCCTACTAATGACCGTGGTACACAAGAATTCACGTTAAAACGCTAATACAGGAATCGGCGAGCAGAGGGTACTCCGGCCACTCGAGTTTCCAATATATTTACCGAGAAGGTAGACGAAAGCGGCTAGGCGTAAAAATAATACGAGGCTCGAAACGATTGTACTCGTGTTTGCTCGCAGGCTAGAACCATTTCCAGGCGGCAGGTCTATTTGTCGATCCCCCCTTGTTCGTACGAATCGTGAAGAAACCCGAGGGTTGTGTGTGCCCGTTCGATTGGGACACACGATATGCGTTACGTGCTCGGCACGTACGTGCTGACTGGTTCGTAACGTAAGTGCTTGGACGTAGGCATAAATAGCAGTAAACGTGTGCGCGTCGGAAGCGAGAGGAAGGTGTGCCGAGTAGCGAGAAAAATGACGAGTGATGGAAAGGCATGTCGCTAATGCGAGCACGCGCGTCTCGACGATTTTCTGATCTTGCTAATCCTTCTCATTTTCCTGGTTCGAGGGAGTCAAAAGAGAGCGAGAGCACTCGAGGCTGTAAGCGGCCTTTAACGCGGCGAGTGGTCTTAACCCCTTGGTCCTCTTCTCGGAACCTCTCACACCGATTCTTTCTCGCCGGAGTCGAAGTAGTTTTCTTTTCACGTAGACTATTAGCATGAGAAGAGGTGTCTACGTTGTCTCGTTCGGAGCCGGTTGATTGATTTCCCGTGTGTAATTGGTAGCTGAATAAGTTCGAACCGCGATGATTTCACGGTCTTGCTGTTTTAAGGAGGAATCCGCGATTTGACGCTAAGTAGTCGCCGTGATGTCTTGACTCGCTGGAAAATTAGAGAGGTTCAGGTGTCTCGGCGGTACGGGTATACTTACCTGTTTCCCATGAACCCGAGCCGAGCACGGCGATTAGCGTCAATTAGATTAAAGTAAACCGCGCGGGGTGTTCGGAACAGCATGACGATGCAGATACAGAAATCTTCCGGTACGAAACGAATCGCAAATAACAGGTCGGTCTCCGTAGATCCTAGGAAAAACTAATTATATATTGCAACAATTATTCTCACCCCAAAGGAATGTTAACACTATGACGTCCACATTGGTGCCATGCAACAAATAAATGGATGAACATGTAATACAAAAAAAATTACTTACTCTTATTGGCATATGTATATCCTCACAATTTCGAGAAAATAGAGGGACAGGATTGAGACACGGGAATTGACAATAAGATTAATAAACAAGAACCTCGGAAAACCAACGATGATAAGCGAAATTATGTAAGTCAGTTCTTTCGACGGGGCACAACAAATCTAGATTAAACGTGCGGACGGCATAGTGAAAATCATCTGACTAGTTCCTAGAAAAAAAAAACCTGAAAAATCGGTTGCCCAAACTATAAAATCGCGTAACTGTGCGAGCACGTGACGGGGCAGTTATAATCGTGAGAAAAGAGGCGACGGGAATCCGATACGAGGCTCGATGGACCATAAATACGTCGCTCCCCGTTGGACGCTGCGATGCATATGCAATTATCGCAAAGTTTATTAAACCGCGCACGTATCTCCGTATCCGTCCGTTATTTTCCCTTCCCGAAAAATGGGCGTGATCGTGCCCGGGTTCGGGAAAATCCTCTCGGTTACGGTACACAGCATCCTCTCGCGAATATAGTGACATAATAGGCGAACGTTCAGGCCGATGCACCGTTACGCAGAATGGTGCTGAGGTCAAAGTGCCGGCGCGGATGGTAAAGAAAGAAGAAAACCGTCGGCATCGCCGAGTCCCGGGGATGCGTTCGGAGCGCATCGGACGTACGGCGAAACCTCATGAATATTTGAAGAGACGAGAGATCGCGAGATCGCTGAACGTGGGCTATGTCCGAGGAAAGTTTCGCGCGGCAAAACAAACCTACCGATCGAATCGTTATCCGCGGCTACCCGAGATCGTAAACCCCGTCTTGTAACCGCGGTAGTTAAACAACGGTAATGACACACGCCGAAGAATGCGGTAATGAGCAAAGAAAGGGATGCGGGGCCTATAAGTATTTAGATCTCGTTCGTAGATCTTTATTTGCATTCGTTTAATTAAGTACGGGCTGCGTTCGGCTCGCAAGGAAAAACATCGGGATAAATTGCCCGCGCCGATGTTTTGATCGTTTCCTACGGGCGCGCATATAAATATACATACATATTTATTAGCTTGGATTTATTTTTACAACGAATAGTATCAGGTATTTTAATAATTGCTCCGGGGTTAACGTTGTACGAGCTCTGTCAAAAGAGCAAGGAGCGTGATGGAAAGCTATGTGCATTCTTTAAGGAAAAAAATGGTACTCATAAAGATTTGTAAAATTGTTGAGTGTCAGGGAGTTTTCATTTAAACTGCTACCAAACTGAAGTACTATTGTCGACGCCAAATTGTATTTAAGTCTGAAAATATAAGTATCATATATTTTGGTTTAGTGTCAAGAGGTCATACAAGCTTAATGATTCGTTGAGTATGATGAAAAGCTATGTGCATTCCTTCAGGGAAAAAAAATGGTACTCGTAAAGATTTATAAAATTGTTGAATATGAGGAAATTTTCACTTAAACTGCTACCAAACTAAAATACTATTGTCTACGCGAAATTGTATTTAAGTCTAAAAATATAAGTAACATATATCTTGGTTTAGTGTCAAGGGGTCGTACGACCATAAGTTTCCGCGATGAAGCTTAATGATTTTTCACGGCTTCACCTGTTCTCCGTTATGCAGTCAAACATGATGAGCTAAGTAACGTGTTCGTTTCTGTCATCGGCACGTCGAGAAACCCGTTTTCGCCGGCGTCACAATCTTGGCCATTGACACTGACCTAATAAGGGTTAAATGGATTGTTCCTGAACGTCCATTGAACGCAGCACGCGTCGTCGTGTCCTCTCGATCGCGTTGGGGTGTTACGAGTATGCACGCATTTAAATCGCACCGCACGTTGCCTGTTATCTCCGACCGGGTAGGGCGTGCAACGAATCCCCCCCTCCCCGGGAGGATACGCGTCTCTCGACTGTTAACGATTGATCGATAAATCCGCGACGCGTGCCCGCGATGCAAACGCAGAGCTCTGTCATGCATTACCCATCAATTTTTACGCACATTTAACTTTACTCGTTCCGAAGAGTTACGCTTTAATTGATAGATTAAACGAGCGTTTTCCTCGCATTGTTTATGGTAATGGTGAACACAACTCGATGATCGATTGCCGGTCGAGTATCTTCCCTTTTCATTTACCAGCAGTTACTTTTACGTGTGCTTAATCGATCGGCATCCTCCCCATTATTCCGCGTCGTAAATACTTAAAGGAGGAATAAACGCAGACGCGTTACCGCGGCGAAATAACATCTCGCGGAGAGGGATGTTATTTTGCAACGTTGTAAAATTTAACGCGTCGCACGGTGGCTAACATTATTCCTGGTACGTATTAATCTTTTGAAATTCACGGTCATTCGCGACCAGGGACAAGTCGTGGCATTGCTATCCCGGTGATCCCGTTTTTGACGTCAGTTAAATCACGTACCTCTCGGCCATACGAGAGGCCCTCTTGTAATTGGGACGTTCCGGGCTGCAAGGGTGGCAAAACTCTTGTGGGGGATTCGACGAAGGGATGGAGGAATAAAGGGAGAGCCATGCGACCACTCCTGAAAATAATTGATTGTCCTAGAGGTAATCTCGCCAAATATTTGAGGTCCCCTGAATGAATAGCGTCGTTGACTCTCGGCTACAAACAATATGAATCAAATAGCGAATCGAGTTTTTTTAATATTAATTCGAATTTTTATCGGTATTGGGAATAGGTCATGGAAATAAAATATGAATAGTTTAATACTATTTCTACCATGAGTCATGAGACACATTTCAAATTTTAACTGAACGTTATTCACTGAGTTTAATCATTTCTCCATAATTAATTTTTTGACTTTTCTTATAATAGTTGTTAAATTAATTCAACGATATCATTTTCCTCCAGCTCATCCTGGATTTTAAAAGACACCTTTTGGTCGAAATAGGTATACACAAAATCGCGGTAGAAATGTAGTGTTAAATAGTAAGAACGAGATTTTATTTTAATTTTACTGAACCACAACGATGACCGTTTATTCAGCACGAAAATCGTAGCTAAACTGCTCTCTAAAAGAACGTTCCTTGCAAGCCTGGACACGCTTACCTTCTCGTCTATAAAACACTACGCTATACAAAACACATTGCCCAATTAAGAGTCCCTCGAATCATAAGAGATGANGTTCCTTGCAAGCCTGGACACACTTATCTTCCCTTCTATAAAACTACGCTATATAAAACACATTGCCTAATTAAGAGTCCCTCGAATTAAGAGATGATTTTTGTGAATAATACCAACAATCGGATATGACTATAGACCGAGTAACCATTAAATTGGGCATGAAATTGCGATCGATAGATAAATTGTTCGACGAAATTGATCTAACGGTTGTTACCTCGCGGACCTCCAGCTGCGGCACCGTTAATTAATCGACGAAAGTGATTACCGGTCGCGTTAAAAAAATCACGATTCGCACATTCGGTGCCGGTTATCTGCGGCTGTACGCGTACGCTGACCGGCTAGATTAATGACGTCGGGGCTATTAAGCGAGATTGACGAGCGAAGTTTAACGGGAACGATTTGAGACACGGGGGCAAAAAGAAGAAAGACGGCCGTTGCATTACTCAACCCGTAGCAAAATTAGCCATTCCTGTTCCATGCCCTTCCTGTTGTACATAGATTATGCAATAAAAAGGCCGTGATCATTTCCTCCGCGCTACGGGTTAACGCGCTCCTCCGCCAAGTTTATTCGCGCATTGTTTAATGATTCGTTACGCGCGGCTGGTATTTGTCAAACACATATTCAGCACGAGATACCGTATTACGCAAACAGTGATCGCGAGAGACTGTTTGCATAGAGCCGGTAATAAAAGCTTTGATTGACGCGGCTTATTCGATCAACGAGTCTTCGCGTTTTAATAAGTAAACAAATACCACGGTCTATTAGATAATAATTTTTATTAACCCTTTGCACTCGATGAATTTTTCTACAAATATTTCGTGAATTTCTTACGTGCAAACTTAATGTTTTGAGATTATTAATAATTTTTTTCGTCGACATTTTTAAATTAATGTTCACATGAATTTTGGTTATGTACACGTAAGAGGTTCGTGTTAACTTTTTTACAACCGGTGACACCAACGTGGTGTCATTGGCAGGCAAGTTTGATGATACTTATGTGGTATCATTGGCAAAGTGTTTCTTGAAAAATATTGCCGGCTCCTGGCGACGTTTCACTGCACAAACATGTAGTTGTGAATGTGTTAATGTTAATTTTATATTTAATTTTCATTTTCATTTTAAGCTGTTGTATGTAAGACAGGGGAAACGGAGGTCCATATTTGTGACCCGCAAGGGATTAAGTTCTTTGAATACATTGGAATGAAGTTCCTGATGAGTAAATTGTAATTGTTCTTAAAATTATATTAATATATTTCTCATAATATAATTCTTACAATTATATTAATATATTTCTCATAATATAATTGTTAAAATTATAATTCAGTTATACACGTTAAGCCACTATAGTGGCGCATCGTTCATAGAGACGACATCCGCGAAAACCATTATAGTCGCGCGTCGTGCCTAAGAGGTTAAGTTTAATTCAATGAATAATACATTGAAACAGTTATTATTTACTTATATAACAATTATTTGATAAAACAGATGGTGACTGAGTGTCACCTATCGAGCGCAAGGGGTTAATTCTCGTGTACTCTAATAACGCAGAGATGTTATCCCGTAAATGAAACGAGCGAGATTAAATAAAATTAAGTAGAACATTACACGCGGTATTTTCCATAATGGTATTTTAAAAATCCCCGGGACCGCCGTTTAAAGACTTGGTACGCTTTTTGCGGATAATCGTTACCCCCGGGAACAGTGTGTTACGCTTGGCGCAGGTTACGCGGGCCTCGAAATAAATTCGGGTACTAATGTACCGAAAATTTGCTGCGGAAAAGAGGCACCGTTTACGCGGAAAGGGCGTAGATCTTCGTTTGCGCGCGTCCAATTATCGGCGATAACGCCGTTTTCGGCGTACGAGACCCACCCCTCCGGATCGGGGGGGTGTTTTTTTTTCCTCCACGGAGAAATTCCGAGCGGGCCGGCGCGGAACGTGTAATCAAAGTTTACTGCCGAAGATGTGTAATGACAGGGTTACCCATAGCGCGGGATTAACGATCTGGGAATGGGGAGGCCCCGGCGCACAAATTTTCGGTGCTCCATCGCAATTACGTTTCACGTGCCCTTCCGCCGTAAATGCCCGAAACCGACTGACGTAATTCGCGAGCTTTTACTCCCATCTTTTATTTCGTAATCGCCGCTATCAATCTTTATTCCGCGGCGTCTACCCTTTTAGGGATCGGCCGAAATCGGCGCGATTACGCGTTGCCATTCGCCCTTAAACACGTCTCAATCGTTGCTTCGGTGTAATCGTCAGAGTACGAGTGTTATTTCTTGTCGCGATAATCGAGAATTCGACGCATCCGGCGATCCGAATATATTTAACCCTTTGTACTCGTTCGACGCCGCTATGACGACATGATAAAATAAATAAATAACTCCGTACCTGCTTGGGGTCACTTTGTATCTTTATACATTACAGCAAGAGGTCTGTTAGCCCAAGCTTGATGCTTCATTATTTTATTATTGCTTATATATATGCTTCATTACTTCGTTATTTATATTTGCTAAAAGATCTTGTGAAAAATTGTCCGGAGTGCAAAGGGTTAATGGCTTTTGTTAACACAAGTGTTTGTTGCCCGGGAGGGAAAATTGCCTAAGAAGATCGTCTGTTTTTCCAACGATTTGTCGTCGTTTCCGGGATCGGGGGATTAAAACAGTTCGCCTGCTCACGGTTCACTACGCGTTACGTGATTGGCTCTTCGTTTCTGTTTCCCCGGAGAGTAACATCAGGTTTACAGAAATTACATTTTAGATCCTTGGGAAAACTTTTTTTTATACGAAATTGAGAGGATTGTATGACATCTCAAAAATTGTAATGCACGTCAATACGCACGTCGAATGCAGATTTTCTCGTGTAGCCCCGGTAGAACTGACTTATATAATTTCCTAATCTTATTATCAATTCCCATGTCTCAATCCTATCCCTCTATTTTCTCGAAATTCTGAAGATATACGTACATGATTTTTTTTTATTACATGTTCATTTATTGCATGGCACCAAGGTGGAGCCACCGGACGTCATAGTGTTAATCGCGATCGGTTAGAACTCCGGTGTACGCAGGTTGGACTCCGTGCGCGAACCCTGCCGAAGAGAAGTCCTTTGCCTTCTTTTTCTCGATGCGCTTGCCCGCTTGAATGGGGCCTCGCGTTAGGTCCTGCGGCAGGAAGGCCGGGGTATATAGAGAGGAGAAAAGAAAGCAAAAGGGGGATCCTTGAGACAAATGGAGGAGGCGGGGTATTGAGAAAAAGAACAGGCAGCAGCGGATGTTTCGGGCGCGGCTGGCTCTGCTGCTGCTCTCCAACGTGACTCCTCTTTCCCTTCGTCCGCTATTCCTTTCGATTTCTTTTATATCTCACACTATACACTTCGATACACTCGTTCGTTTTATTCCTCGATCGTCGTGAGAGAGTTGCATTCGTACCTTTCGAACATTCTTCGACCTATCGTATGTTTTAACCCTTGGCACTCGAGGAGATTTTCCTGAAATTTTTACTAAACCTCCGTACACAACGATTATTTTACGTTGTTGAATTAAAAAATTGTCGAACATAGAAATTAACGGTAATTTCATATAATATAGTTTTATATTATATGAAATTATTGTATTCTATAGTTTATATTTATTTAATTAATTATAATTAAATTTAATTATAATTAAATTTAATTTAATCAATGATATATATTCGATTTTATAAAACAAGCGGTAACTTTGAATCGCCTTGCAAATGCAATGGGTTAACCACTCATAAAATTTTAGATCCAAAGGGTCACGTATAAATTATATTAACCCTTTGCACTCGATAGGTGATTCACGCTCACCACTTGCCTAATAAAATAAAATATATATAACTGATTAAATTGAATTTAATTACTAAAATTCATGTTGATAATTTATATTAATTTTAAAATTGTTGAGCATAAAAATTTACAATTTTATATAATATAACTCAGCAAATATTTTGGGAAAAATTCCTCAAGTGCAAAGGGTTAAATCATATAAATTCTATTCTAACTAGAGATACTTCAATATGATTAAAATCAGATTTCTCGAATTTTTATCCACTTCATTTATTACGTTCTGTAATAATTTTGGAA
>SHCU01000120.1:82372-104701 GCA_004307685.1 Ceratina australensis
TTTCGTTCGCTTTTCTCGCAGTCGAATGTTAACTCTCGACCGAGACAGAAATTACAGGCTTGCCGGGGCATTACAACCCCGCGGGCAAACCATCGGAACCGAGCGGCCAGCCAGCCAGCCACCACCATCACTACCTGTTCTTCCTGCTTACCCCTCGCGCATTCCGCCTCGCGGTGAAACCAGCTGCTGTGTTATCCTCCCGTTTAAGCTTTCACGTGATCGTAACCAATTTGTTCTGAAAAGTAGTGCCCGGGAAAAAGTCGCGCGGGGGGGTACCACCGATGATTATACTTAGTGTGCATCGCGGTCGTGTTATTGAATCAATCAACGCGTCGGTGTTACCGCAAATGGAGCATTAAGCTCGATGCCGGGTAAAAAGGGAGACAGCAAATAATTCCCGAGCTAGCTGGATACTTAGGCAGGTGAAACGAACCGATAGATCGGTAATTACGTGGCAAATTACAAGACCGGCTAACAAGTACCGAAAGAGACCGCTCGAGCTAATGACTTAGGGCTTTCATCTTCACCGATGGAAACGTTACGCTTCGTCGAAACTGTCCGTCGATTCATTAACAGGTAACAATTCTGCTTGCAGAGTGGAAGTGTAGATGGAGAAATAAATGAAATCTGTTTCGAGGTACTTTTTATTGATATCACATAGTAATAGCTACGTTGTTACGTATGTCGTTTTAATAGTGAATCATTTTCCATCGATTCATTAACAGGTAACAATTCTGCTTATAGTTAGGAAGTGTAGATGGAAAAATAAATGACAGAAATTAGTTTCGAGGTACTTTTTATTGATATCACATAATGATAGCTACGTTGTTATGTATGTCGTCTTAATAGTGAACTATTTTCCATCGATTCATTAACAGGTAACAATTCTGCTTATATAGAGGAAGTGTAGATGGAAAAATAAATGACAGAAATCAGTTTCGAGATACTTTTTATTGATATCACATAGTGATAGCTACGTCGTTAGGTATGTCATCTTAATAGTGAACCATTTTCCAACGATTGATTAACAGGCAACAATTCTGCTTATAGTTAAAAAGTGTAGATGGAAAAATAAATGACAGAAATCAGTTTTGAGGTACTTCTATTGATATCACATAGTGATAGCTACGTCGTTAGGTATGTCATCTTAATAGTGAATCATTTTCAGTTGAAGCGGTAGTTAGTTATTCCACACGGATGATGTACGACGGTCGATTATTCCGTTGATAGAATTGAGATGCTTCGTAACACGTAGCAGACGGTGAATCTCCGCGCGAAACTGTTGCTCGATATCATCCCTCCTCCTCCCGGGTTAAACCGAAGGTAACCGAAAGCGAATAACCCGCAAACGCTGATCCGGCTGATGATCATGGAGATTAATCTCGGTTCACCGCAACCGTCGTTTCCTTTTCATTTTTCATTCCATCGGGGTAGCTGAAGCATCGTGATGTCCCCTCTCCTTCGGGGCAGGTCACCCGATGCACCGTCACTCTTTCTCACGCACCGTGCTGCACACGTGCTCTACACGCACACCGGGTTACACACACTCTCTCTCTCTCTCTCTCTTTCTTATTCTTGTTTCTCATCTTCGCTTCTTCACCTCGGGTCGCGCTCTCCTCTCCTCGCGCTTCTTCGCGCCGCTCTCTTCCGCGTTCCTCCAACCTGCCAATCGCGTGCAACCCGGCGAATACGTCCCGACCGGCCAACCAACCAACCACCGGTAATGGACTGCCGATCGGTCATCTCCTGCTAACAATAACCTGGAATCGTAATCGGTCAGTTTTTTGCCCTCGAGAGAGAGAGAGAGAGAGAAGTTCCCGTGGGTTTCCACCAAGGGGAATAATGGGTCGCTCCCATGGCCGGACGTTTACGGTTTACGTTCGGTTATTGTTACTTACTTACTCAATAGGAGGATGTTGGTATTCTTCTTTTTGCGCGTACCATTCGCAGCGCGCACGCTGTCATTCACATTTAAAATAGGGATACACGTTGTTACGCGATTGCTCGATTCCGCTCGGTGAATTCTCTTAGCTGTGATACTGTAGATACTGATTTCTTTTTATTTTTAGATTCTCCCGGCGATGGCTCGATCGGTAGGACTCGTAATCGAACCGAAGACAGTAGGGGTTTTCTTTCACAGATTTAGTTTTTCCCTAACAACGTAATCCCGAGACTGATAACGCTACTTTAAGCAGTTAATTTTTATGTATATATTTTTTTTAAACTTCTCACTTTCACCTGCAATTCTGTAGTTCTTCTAAACATAGGAGCACGGAATTTAACTTAACACACCAAAGATTGTTAGCTGTTTTTGTTTAATGTTTTGTAAGCTCTATATATGAAATAATATCGATAAATGTAATTTATCTAGTTATTATACATTAATTTATCTAGTATATTATTACTTAGAATAAATAATATAAACATTTTGTTCAAAAGAAAAGGACTCGTAATCGGCGGCCCCGAGTTCGAGTCCCGATCAATGCTAATTGCTACAAGCACCTCTGAGTTTTCCTCACGTGCTTAGCTTAACCGCACATCGCTAGGCTCCGTCGCAAGAATAATATCAAAATAAAGGCGACGTTAAATAAAAAGTAACACCTACTGTTAACACTAAGCCTACCGACACATTTTACACACAACTATACTGTATTGAGATTATTTACATTTGAATGCTATTTAATATTGGCACTGATATTTTAGTTTGGCATTAGATTAAGTTACAGTTACAATTTTAACAATACAATAAAACCATTTGCACTTTATTTTTATTCAGGAATTTAAGAAGGGTCATTTGGCCGTAGTAGGTTTAGTGTTAAGGGCTTAAATAGGTTGTAGTCTAAAAAAGCCTTCCTGAGTTCCGGGGTCGGGTAAATCGGGAAAAAAAAAAGATTCTCTCGGTGAGTCTCATTGAGGAGTTGGTTCGAGATCACCGCTGATAGGGCTAATAACGTGGACGACTGGCTGCGAGGATATTCCATGGGAATCACGGAACGAACCTTTGTTGCCACGTCGTAGATCACTCAGACGAGATTAGCCGGGACTAATGAAAATTAGCTAACGAGCCTGTCGACTCTGAATGTCTTCAGTCGTGGCTCCTTCTTCAAATTGATAGCTGCGTGCACAGGATGAGACGATCGTCTCACCCGGCTACCTGTCGCGAATCCACGGATTTTTACTATAGTCTCGCTATCCGGCACGCACGCTCGTCGTAACCGGTATCGTATACTCGATGGTCGACGGGAACGCCTTGCTTCTATATTAATTTGTTCACCTCGCGTGATGTTCGCTGATACGCGTTACTCTTATTCGAGGGTATCAAGGAAATTGAGTATACCCATCAGTTTTATTTACCACTGTCAACCGTAATTGATCGTTGTTACCTGAACTTGATTGCTCTTTTTTTTCAAATCGAATCATTTTCATTTACTGGTTTTTTATCAGATAATTTATCGATGTTTTTTTAGTGAGAGCAGTGTGTAGATATGGGTAGTAGATTCAATTATAATTAGAGCTTTAACGATATGGGAGAATTAGTTTCTTATGGTATTTAAAACCGATCATTTTAACGGTGCATCCAGGGTTTAGTGTTATGAAATCTTCGCAAGAAGTTATATGGTGCATTCTCTGATTACAGCATTAGCATAATTTATTTAAAATACTCGCCCTGTCCAACGTGTTCCACGAAACATCATAAGAAAGCATTTCATACAATTGCAATCGACGTAACTTCTGAATTTTTTCCAAATTCTCCAGGCACGTCGTTGCTTGAACTCATCACCGGAACAACCTTCAAAAACATTTGATGAACCTCATCGTAAATTGACATAATAAGCCGAGATTCGTCACACAGATGTTCAAATACGAAACGCATTACGTTCCAGTAGATTTCGAGTTAAACACGTAACGGCTCCGGCTAGATTAATGTGGCTTCGCTTCATCATCGCTCAAACATTCCGCGCGCAATGTCATTAGACGTATTTAAGCTTTCCTCGAAGCTACAAATTAACGACGGCCCGATAAAACGCTTCAACCT
The DNA here is from genome assembly GCA_004307685.1 of Ceratina australensis. Lineage (NCBI taxonomy): Eukaryota > Metazoa > Arthropoda > Insecta > Hymenoptera > Apidae > Ceratina > Ceratina australensis. The sequence goes on from SHCU01000120.1 coordinate 86,409, forward strand.
GGATCTCACGTTTCCCTGCCGCGTATTACTATGCACGGGACGGACGAGTCGTCGCGTCACGTATTTCATACAAAACAAAAAATAAGAGACAAAAACCGATCGGGGAATAATTAACTACCCCCGCGTGAACCAAGTAATTAAGAGGAGAAGGTGATTTATCGTTGCCGCGGTACGTGATAAGCAACAGTTCCCCCTCGGAGGCATACAGCGTGCCGCTGGTAACGACGTTGCCCTCCACGCGAGACGGTTAGCGTTTTTATTCGCGCTCGCGCTTGCTCGCTCGTAAAATTTCAAGTCGTCTCGTTGCCAAGACTCCTCGTCGCTTTTACGGTCAATGAAATTTTTCTTTCGACCCCCTGTTACCTCTCACACGCGCCGCGACTAGTTTACGATCTGTCAGCTGGCATATCACGGGGCTAGTCTCGTTCTTACCGCTCGAGGAAACGTCGCCGCTGATAGACGAGGTCATGGCCGCCGGGGCTGTTCTTTTTTCACCTCGCAGAGACTCGTGATGGATCGTCTTTTAAGCTGACGCTGCTACGCCGTTCCTTTTGTCTCCTGGTATTCCTCAGCATGAACACCAATGGGAAGCTTAATTGATTCCGTGTAATCGCGTTGCATTCAACCGACACTGCGCGGGCCTTTTCACGTTTCGTTCACAGTGGCTGTTGAGACAAAGCCTTTTTTTTCATGCGTTCACTGCGTGTCAATGACCGTCAAATCTTATCGGGTCTCAAAAAGAATGGGAAAACATCTGGTCGCCAGAGGTTGAAACCACTTGACCCTCTACGGGCCAGTGTAACTTTCAGGACTCATTTTAATTTATCGTTATTTTACCAGTTTTTATACACACAGATGCAAACATTATAGAAAGTCACATAGTGATTATATTGCAATAAAATTGTTTAAACGGAAGAACTTTTTTTTTAATCTGCATATGTAAGGTTATAATTGTTGATTCCCTTAATTTCTCGCGATTTAAAACAAAAATTAAGAGGGTTAAGACCTTTTCCGCAGGCCAACGAGGAAGGACGCTTCCTCTTCCCTTTTTATCTTTTCATTCAGTCGAAACGAAACAGTGTCGCGAGTAACATCCGTCGCAAAAGCCATGAATTTCGATTCTACATAGTTCGTTGATAGTTAATCGGCCGATCTACCGATCTGTTCCATCTTGTGTGTAATTCCTGCGAGACTGATTCACCCCAGTCGATCTTACTCCTCCAACAGTGGCAACTCTCGATTACTCTACCCTTTGACTGCCAAGATTTTATCATATCATATCATTATTTCAGATCGCTCGGGTACACGCTGCTACTGTCCAGCGTGTTGTTGGCCGCGTCGGAGGAGCAGCCGATGTCCAGCTTCGAGACCGTGCACAATAGCAACGCGGCGATCTTGAATCGGCTCGGACTCACGCCGCTCGAGATACCCGATGGGCATCATAAGAAAAGAGTGGCCGGTCCCGAGCCACCGGGATTGAGCTCTCAAACGCGGATTCATCAGCCTTACAGCCGTCGGCACGGGCATCGGGACAGCCACGTCTACATCGTTAAGCTACCGGCCAGCCCGCCGTATTACACGATCACGAAACCTCACAAATCGGCGAAGGACGATAAGCTAACGAAATTCGCGGCGAATTTCCCGGTCGGGTTTCAGGGTAACGGTAAGCCGGCGAAGATCTATCATTGGAATCTACCGGTGGTGAAGAAGATCAGCGAGAAGAAGCGATTGCACACGCAGCTGAAGATGGAGCAGGCGAAGAGGAAGCTGGAGCAGCAGGCGAAGAAGAAGAAGGAGCAGGAGGACGAAGCGGAGTCGTTGAAGAATTTCATGGACCATATTCACGACGGCAAGACCGGGCAGCAGCAGCAGCAGCAGGAGTCGTCTCATCAGGAGAGCAAGAAGTACTTCGCCGCTGACAGCAACAAGATTACCGTGCGCCAAAAGAACGGGCCGACGAAACACGTGAGGAACAACGACAAGAGGCTCAGCTATCCGGAGCTCGGCGAGAATAAGGAGACCGAATCGGCGAAGAAGGGGAATAACAACGCGATGAGCAACAAGACGTACAGGCTGGATGATTCAGGCGTCTATAGGATTCACCTGACGAACGAACTTCACGGCTCGAAGAGCACGGCTAAGGTGAAGAAACACCGGAAGAAGGCGGCCATGTCGTACTACGCGCCGATACCCGGCAAATCCGGATCCACGAGCATCCATAAGAACTTCCCTGGTAACGGGAAGCCGAAAGCGTTCTACGTTATGGAGAACAGTCGCAAGCCGGTGTATTATCACCCTCTGCTGCCCTAATCCGTGACGGGACCCGAGGAGGACCGTGTGTTTAATCACGCTACGTGTTAACGGCCCGTGAGCTTGTTAGGGTAGAACCAGTTTTGGTTATTCGGCCTGGCCCGAGCATCGAATGAGCGTTCGAAACTTCTCGTGGGATCAACCTAACTTGAAAACTTCGCGACTCGGTAACATATGTAAGACGATGATTGCTCGTTCGCGTGAATCGGTATTAACGCCCATTCGATGTTCATTGAAGGTAACAGCCTGCGTCACGGTTTACGGTTTAAATGGGCACGAGACAAGAGCAGGGGCCGTCGATTCAGGAGACGAGCATTAAATTTATAGAACAAAAAAAAATGCGTGTGCACGAGAACTATGATGTACGGATTAGAGGTGTCCTGGATGGGAGCCACGCGTATCCTGCAAGAGCCGTTCCACTTCTGTTACATTTGTTAGGGGTATTAGACTAGGTTGCCCGGACTTAAATTTAGGATAGTTTAAGGACGCTAACGCCTGGACTGATAAGGGGAATTAGGTTTAAGGGAAGGTGGCGATCGTCGACGCTTGATCATTCCTCTTTTTAATAAACGACCGCGTCGGCCGTCGCCCCCTTCTGCCGCGTTCAACTTGTACAATATATTTTTATAAGTTCGACAGATACTTTTTCTATCGTGCCGTTTTTTACGAAAGGGTGAAGCCCCGCGGACCGAACGAATTTTTTAATGAATAAGACTGGACAATACCACTATTTTTTCACGCCGGGATCTGCGTACACGCCTTTCCTACATGTAGCCGCGCGATATCATTTTTCTTATTAATTTTTTTTTTAATAGACGGGTCGCGAGAGCAGCAAATGTTTTTTATATTCTTATATCGTACGTTATAGAAGCAAGCTCAATTGTATACCGAACCATGGCATTCAGTGTAGTGTAATAAAAAGTATTTATAGTACATTTATACAAAAATGTGCACCCCGACGTGTACTTGTGCGTTCCTGTCGAGAGAGAGACGGTTAGTATCCTTGAATTTTATCATTTTTATATCCATTCTTTCTACCGACTGCTTGAATGAGAACCGCTTTTAACCCGTTACTTCCAGCACATTTGCGATAGCATCGAGCAACAGAACCCTTTGCCTCAGGCGTCACATATTTCGGTAATTGATCGTCCAAACGTCAATTCCTTCTTCCTTTATCTGACAATTATCTCACGTCTTCTTTTTTTTACAGATACTTCCGTCTCTTCCGCCCCGCATGTTGATTCCTTTTTACTTTGCATTCCTATTTTTATTATAATACCTCTGTCGGGGAAGTTAAATTGAGATTTCGTTTGAAGCGGACGTCTGGAAGCGGCGGTGTTATCGGGATCTTTGAATTCAATCTCTTTGAGCAAGTAGCACGGATCGGGAAGGAAGTATTCTGGTAACCAGACAGGATATAATCCCGTGCAGACTCGCGTCCCAAGTCAATATTTGTGTTACGCGAGTGGGGGAAATGTATAAGTAAAACACGTTTCCTTGTCGGCGAACAACCCGGGAACGATCCCAGAAATGTACACGTGTGACAAGGTTCTCTCCCGAAAAGGGGGGACGTGGTACAAGCTGTTCGAGAATTCTTTATATTTCAGAAAGGTATTTACAAGAAAAGGGCGAAATCTTAACAGGAAATATACAACGTCGGCATCGTTTTAATAATAAATAGACACGCACAATCGTGGTCCGCGTTCGAGTTTAAAACAGCGTGTAATTATGCTATCGCTTGAGCAAATATTCGTTCTCGTAATCCTTGCTCGTTCTATGCACAATTAATCACTTCGCTAATTAACTCGCGTATAAATAGATGCATAAATATGTATATCGATAAGAGCTATACACTCGAAAATAGTAATTACATAGCTTTGAGAGTCGACCATCGTGACGACGGCTCAGAATACACCAAGTGTCTCGATAGACTGACCTACCGAGACCTGGCGATTTCGAACAATAAATGGAAGAGTTTCTTCCTTTCCCATAAGAAACTCCTCCAAACCCTGCCTGTTGGAACTATCGGATTGGAATGAAAACCGAAGACGAAGTTATTTGTCAAGCCAACATATCGGAAGCTCGGACTATCCTCTCAGTTCCATGTCACACAAGAGAAATGACAAGCGCAGGAAAGAGAGACTTTCCATGGTCGCTGGCTCGGTTCGTCACTTCACGATTATTTTAATCGAGCGCACAAAGTATCTTCTAATCCGCGCAGCGATAGATTCGATGGAAATCGCGTTGGTTACGGCAACCGCGCGTAACGAAACTTTTTAACAGTCCATCTCGCACGATTTCCCTTGTAATCATCCGAGCGATAACCCGTACTCTCCCCGATGGAAATGCAGCAGCGATATAAATCAATGGTAAATGAAACCCCATAAATAAGAAGCCTATTTCGAATTACTGGCTGGCGCTGTTAAACTTTTCGCGGTTATTTCTAAGCAATCGATTTCCCGCGATGCGCCCGTCCTCCCTTCATCGGGGCAATTACGATCCGATCGAGAGGAATCCTATTCGCTTCTGCGCTTCCTCCCCCCGGGTTTACATTTCTCGTGCATGCTCATCGGGCTTCCCAGACCGGTGATTCGTATCCATCATCATCGTCCCGTAATCATTCCGACGATTGCAAGGAAGCCGGAGCTTCGTTTCGGTAGCAACGAGCCTCGGTCTTGCCCGCGCGCCTCTCAATAGTACGAATTATCTCGCTGATACCGGATAGCCTGACGGAGCTTCGAGGTCCCGTCGGGATTCAGCTGATAAACGGTACTCGGCTTACCGTTGAAGTAGTACGGCCCCTTGTCCAACACGTTCACCAAATCGTCGGTCTTTTTAACCGGTTTCAGGTTACTCTGCCACTGGTAGATCGTCGACGGTTTGCCGTTGAAGTCTGCCGTCATACCGTCGAGATTCATGATCGGGCTGTCGGCCGGTTTCTTGGTCTTATGCTTCTGCCATTGATAGACGGACGTCGGCTTCCCGTTCGACACGAAATCAACCGGTAGCTTGATGAACGGTTTCCCGGACTGCTGCTTCTGCGCCGGCTTCTGTTTCGTCGGTTTCACGAATTGAGGACGTAGACTGGTGGTCGAGTACCTAGGTGGCTGCGAGATGTAGCCGATTCCAGGGATGAACATGTACGGCGTCGGTGGCAGGCGAACGTAAAATATGTTGCTATCTGGGAGTCGGTTCGAGGTCGACGACGTCTTCGTCTCGACTGTGTCATAATTGTTGTAGTTCATATCGCGTGGCAGCCCGGCTGGATACGGTAGCAGCTTCGAGAGGTAATCGAGGACGATGGCTTTGTGCTTTCGATTCTTCTTGCTCGCTTTCGTTCCCTGCGCGCTCGCCCCGAGGGCGTCGTCCGTTTCTTCGCGATCGTGAGTCGTAACCGAGGGCAGTGACGAATCTGTCGTTCCAACGTCGCTCTTTTCTGATTGCTTTTTTGCCGGCTGACTCGGCGCATCCTTGTCGGTGACAATCTCGGCTTCCGTGGAAACTGGAAACTCGGACGTGTTCCAAGGGAACAATCGGCCGTTCCGGGGGCCTCCGAGCGGTGCTCCCGCCGCGGACGCTACGATGGACACCAACAAGACCAGCGAGCTCCTCATGATCGCTGAAAAATAAGTTTCACGGTCTTAGTTCAGAGGGTTCGAGCTTAGTTCAGGAAAATGGTCACAAAACAAGGCTTAACTCTTTGCACTACGAATTTTATTCCAATTTCGTTATCAGTAGACCCCAACGCTTTTAAGCGTTTTATTTAAAACTTACTTTAACTAACAAGTAAGGCAATTTAAATAAATAAAGGAAGAACAAATAACGTGTGCGCGACATCTATTTATTTAGACATGAAAAAATGTGGAATGGGACTCGACAAAGGAGCTCCTGAGATAAAAACTGATGTCGAGTCACACTCGGCATAGGAGTGCAAAGGGTTAAAAGTAAATGACGTTATGCCAGACCATGAATATCGAGGTAAAAATGTTGAACGATTATTAACCCTTTGCACTCGAATGACGACTTACATTCGCCATTATTGTATCAAATAAAATATATACCGTTGATTAAATTCAATTTGATTGCTATAAAATGTATGCATGTATTAACTGAAAAATGGACAATTGATAATTAGAAAATAGAGAGAAATAATAGAGAAATTCAGTGGAAATTTGGAGAAAAAAATCCTCGAGTGCAAAGAGTTAATATTTAATTAATTACTACTTTAAAGAAAGATCTCGATGATATCTCTTCTACTTGACATCGAGTAGAACGGAGTGAGTTACATCTACAATTCCTACCGCAGAACGTTTAATCACTGAATTACCAGGATTGCTGCGTTACGTGATCATTTATGAAGGCCCGAGTCGAGCTACACGTAAGGCGGCTAATAAGTATTTACGACGCTACCCTTAACCAACCAGAGGATCAGATTGAATTATTACAGAGCAATAGAAAAAGAACACCTGGATATCCTCTTGCGAAAAATTTCATTTCCTCATTACGAAGAACGCGTTATTACTGAAGTAATGGAACAAGCGATTTCGAAGACACAGTTGTCTCGTAAGTGTAACAAGTGACGGAGAGACGAATTCCTAAGAGGACAATATTAACGCGAAGGTATCATCGGTAACGAGCCAAAACAAATTTCATCCACTCGTCAGAGAGCAAGATAACTCGTTAAACTCATTACAAAGAATATTACTGAAATAATGGAACAAGTGATTTCGAAGACACGGTTGTCTCGCGATAGGTAAATGTAACAAGTGACAGAGAGACGAATTCCTAAGAGGACAATATTAACGCGAAGGTATCATCGGTAACGAGTCGAAACAAATTTCATCGACTCGTCAGGGAGCAACATAACTCGTTTAACTCATTACAAAGAATATTACTGAAATAATGGAACAAGTGATTTCAAAGATACGGTTGTCTCGCGATAGGTAAGTGTAACAAGTGACAGAGACGAATTCGTAAGAGGACAATATTAACGCGGAGGTATCATCGGTGACGAGTCGAAACAAATTTCATCGACTTGTCAGAGAGCAACATAACTCGTTTAACTCATTACAAAGAATATTACTGAAATAATGGAACAAGTGATTTCAAAAACACGGTTGTCTCGCGATAGATAAGTGTAACAAGTAACGGAGAGGCGAATTCGTAAGAGGACAATATTAACGCGAAGGTATCATCGGTAACGAGCCAAAACAAATTTCATCGACTCGTCAGAGAGCAACATAACTCGTTTAACTCATTACAAAGAATATTACTGAAATAATGGAACAAGTGATTTCAAAAACACGGTTGTCTCGCGATAGATAAGTGTAACAAGTAACGGAGAGGCGAATTCGTAAGAGGACAATATTAACGCAGAGGTATCATCGGTAACGAGCCAAAACAAATTTCATCGACTCGTCAGAAAGGAAGATAACTCGTTTTTCTCGTTAACCGCTTTGCCGCCTTCCTTCTGGTCCGCGTTACACGCACCAGCTATTATTCTCCGTAGCCGACGTCGAATAAATCACGCGCGTCCCCGTAGTACGCGGCATAAGCGAAAAAAGGGGAAAAGGAGAGGGAACAAGGGGACAAACTTCGCGCGGCATTTAGACTTCGTTGCGTGAGTACATTCCCCGTGTCAAGTCCTCCTCTTGGGTCGGCTGAAACAAGAGCACCAGGAACGGTAATTGAAAGCGGGTTATAAAATCGTCGAGTCACGCATTCCTACCGAGAACCACCTCCTCGGAGACCTTGCAGAAGGTCGGGACCAACGGAAGACACGGTCCGGTCCATTCAGAGATTTCGTAACTCCACGAGTTAATCCTGTTTCGATCTGAACCTTGGCTTCACGCTCGTACCATTTAATTCTGTCTTGGATTTTTCACGACACGAGAGCAACGACGAACCATTGACATTTTGGTAATTAGTATGTTTTATATCAACCCTTTGAGCGCTGCGTTGTCCAACGTTAAACGAGCGCCGTGGGCTGGTTACTCTTTAGTAGGGCTACGTACTTTCTGAAAATTGAGCAGACTGAATTTTCATTGAAAAGTATATTGATTCATTGAAGTCAATTATGTATTGACTTCAAGAGCCTTAATAACCATTTATTTCATTAAGCAACACAAGCAACAAAAATTTCATTAAGCAACATGAACGACATAACAATAATGTGTAAGAACTCATATATGGGCTCATAGCGCTCAAAGAGTTAATAAAATTTTGAATAATTTGAGTCAGATAAAATTTTATTTAAAAATGATAAAATCGTGAAAACTTTTACCATGATCATTTTAATTACGAAGACAGCAGCCTGTTTGCTGATAATCTTGAATACTTTTTATCGTATAACTATTAACTCAATGGTACGAAATTGAAACGGTGTTGTCATTACGTCCTGTTTAAACGCGCCGAGTGTTTGTTTAACTTGTTTATGCCCGTCACGAGATCGAGTAATTAAAATGAATCAATGTATCCGTACGAGTCTTCGCTCTCTAATTGATTGTAATTAGCGTTGCGCGTCGACGATTTAGGGGATAATTGTGGAGCGTACGGCACGATTAAACACACGGGGGATGATCGTTACGCGATACCTCGTTATTATCGGCGTCGGGTTTCTTTTGCCTGTAGTAAGTAAACTGCTGTCAGTAAGGTAAACCGGTTACCTTTTCCCTGGACGATGGTGCAGTCAGCGGTAACAGTAACCTGCGTTATCAGCGCGTGGTCTTATTTCACCTGTCCTCTTCGGCACTCACGCTTTTGACGAGGTGCTCCATCTGACTTCGCGCCGCTCCACGACGATTTTGCATTAAATTTCACTTGATTCCCCTCCCGATGGAACACCCTGCTCGTCCTCTAGTTTTTTTATTTCCCTGACATCAGCGCTTTTCAACGTGCCGGACACGCAATCTCTCGTTTCTTCATGGCCCTTTCTTCTTTTTTTTTCTCGTACTCGAGATCGAAAAAAGATCCTCGGTACCCTCACGGCGGTGATGGGTCAGAAAAATCCTTAACACCCATCATCATTTCGAGAAATCTTTCAACATTGTGTCATAGCCGTTCGTAACAAATGATACTTCATCTACGTGCCATTAAATTTTTTTCGTCAAATTACGCCACGCGGTTTTCTACAGGAAATACTGTGACCATTATTTCCATATCTTCGGGCCATTTAAGATTGCATCGGCCCTTAAGTAAAAGCAAATCATTTTAAGATTCTCTCGAAGAACTTTTATTATTTCATATACTAATTAACCCTACGAAAAAATAAAAAATGTCACTTAAAAGATGCACGTCGAATAATCGTATAAGAATTATTTCTCGAACTTTTAGCAGAAACTTTACGAGACGCAATCTGAGGAATGTCCATTAAACTCGAAGTGTATTTTTTTTCAGCTCTCTCCTTTGGATTATCTCTGCTCGTTTTTATTTTTTAACGAGTAGACCGTTACGTTAGTTTGCCGAAATAAAGCGGTGGCTCCTTTTTACTGTCAGCTGGAGCACAATAGGCCCGCGGATCGTGACGGGAAAGACGAGACGAGAGGCTCGGCGCGAGGGAACATTTGCTGGATGAGGATTCTTCAATGAGGCGTACAGATCGCACCTTCGTCACGTGTCATTAAGATTCCGTCTCTTCCGTCAGCTTCTGGTGTTGTCTGAATCCTCACGGTACGATTGCTGGCCGCGGTTCACGCTTTTATAAATTGGATAGAAATTTATAGAACGAGATATATTGCGTTCCCGTGCCGTGATCGAAGTTATCAAAGCTGCTGCTGCTGCTGCAAAATGACCAATTCCGTTCATAATAACGTAATTAGTAATGGCTCGTACTTTTTCCTCGAATACAGCGCGTGCACGTGCTCAGGATATTGACCCAACGTTCAAATTACAACTCGGAGGGAGAAAAAAGTAAATTGCTGCGGATGGAGATATCAAGAGTCGTCAATGGGAAATTCATCATCGCTCAGGTAGCGCACCTTGCCATTAGAAATTTACAGAAAGTGAAACTTACGTTATAACGTAATGGTCAGTGAAAAATTTCGCGTCTGATTTGAATTAATATTATTATTTCGTGAATCATTTTTGTGATCAAATGGAAAATTAAATCGAACACTGGTTGGGGGATTGTGACGAATTAGAGAGAGGAGAATGTTCGATTAGGGAAGTATTAGACGGAAAAGGGTGGTAAATTGGTTGAGAATATTAGAGAGGAAGTTAAAAGAGAGAGAAAGCCAAAGAACATGAAAACATATGGATAATTTAGGTGCAATTTGGATGAATGAAAGAGATACCAAAGAAGGATTATTTATTTTTATTTTTGTTTTTGTTTCAGTATTAATTATATGTCAGGTTACGCTCAGCTACGTGAATTAACAGTTTAATTTAGGTATAAGGTAATAGATGGGCTAAGTGCGGAACAGTATGAAAGAATGAGTGTTTAAGATATTAAATGTAAATCAAGTCCTATTCTTGGGCCGATAAGGCTAGAATAAAAAACATTATATATAAAATTAAATCAACAGGTGTCTGGTACTTAGAAGAGATAAGTTTCTATCATAATTCTAAGATATGTTACTTGTAAAATTTGACAGCTACTAAAAATTATCTACGAATTTTTGCACGTTTTGATCGTAATTAATCGAGCATTCGAGAAACTTTCGAAAAAGTCTACACTCCACATTGTGCTTTCTCGACGGACGATTTAATTCGAACGACAAGAGAGAGAGCAATATTGAATCGCGTTGACGACCCAAAATAATTGCATGTTAACAGCGGGTAACTGTTTGAAGTGTGAAACCAGGTCGCTTTTTCCCGCGATTTCGACAGCCGAGACCGGTGAAAAGTATTTGCACGGTAGCTGTTGTGCTCGCAGACGGTACGTGACTCGGGGCTCATTATTACCGAATGAAACGAACATGGAAACTACCGGGGGATGTTCGCGAAAGGCAACGACGATTACGCTTTAACGGGTTTTCGAAGGAATCCATAAACGCGAATTTTTCTGATCCCTCGGTTTTCCCACCTAGTATGGATTTTCATGTAATTTACGGAGCGTGCATGTTAATTAGACTTCGACTGCCGGGCAACGGTAAATCATTTTTTAACTAACATCCTGCGTCTATTATTTTGAAGATAATATTCGCAACAGCTTTTGGTCAGCAGGAAGCGTCTTGTACGTTTTATTTTTACGAGCTTAAAATCGATCCGCTAGTGTCGGGGTTTCTTGAAAATCGACGGTATGATCGAGCGCCGTGATTTATCATTCTCGTCTCTGCTCGTTCGTGCATTCATAACTAGTCAATTTTATGCTACTGACTTTGATACGGTATAGCAACATAGTAAATATTCTTGCGGCACACACGCGTGTATCGGGTATAGGCCAGAGGTTTCATACTCTGATTCATTCAGCGCTCAAGCAAACGTGAACACATGTTTCGTTTCAGCAATGCTTGAATCGGATCGTAATCGCTCGGGAACGGTTCTTTTTTTTCGTCACGCCCATTTCGACGATTTCATGCCATTCAGTATCGATATCATCTTCCCTTCGACTCATTAAAAATTAGTTCTTCGGTTGAAAAAAGTTACTTACAGTTTTACGTGCTAGTAAAGTTCAAGCGTTTCAAGTTACAGTCGATGAACAATTCTGAAATTCGTCAGAAACGTATTATTGGATGAAGAGAATGTGAGACACATTGGATGTGAGAATATTTTTAATCAGATTTGAAGGGGTACTCCTTGAGATACGATTTCTTGACATTTTCGATATATTTTTTCTCCCATTGTAGTGGATGAAATTTAATGAAAAATTGCAGAGGCTTACCTCTGTACGAGTGGAACAGGCCTGAATATTACCAAATAAATCGATCGATTATTAATATAAAAGAAAATTCATAAAAATCGCGATTTTCGCAGATTCCCAGATTTTACTAAATTCTAAGGTACGATGATTACAATTTATTATACAATTTTATGTGCTAGTAAACTCCAAGCGTTTCAAGTTACAGTCGATGAACAATTCTGAAATTCGTCAGAAACGTATTATTGGATGAAGAGAATATGTGAGAATATTTTTAATCAGATTTGAAGGGGTACTCCTTGAGATACGATTTCTTGACATTTTCGATATATTTTTTCTCCCATTGTAGTGGATAAAATTTAATGGAAAATTGCAGAGGCTTACTGAATATTACCAAATAAATTATTAATAAATTATTAATATTAAAAAGAAAAGTCATAAAAATTTTCGAAGATTTCCAGATTTTACTAAATTCTGAGATACAACGATCAACATTTTGTTTTCTAATTCCAATAATGTAATTTATCGAATTCATTGTAAATTACTCTTCAAACGATTCATGGAAACTGTCTTCGCTCAAATTAGTCTCCGTGAGAAAGAAGTTAGACGACGAAGCTACTAATTCAAGTCTCCCGAGGTTGAACGTCATCGAAGGCCGCACGTGGCTCTAACGAGCAAGTTTGCTAGACTTTCTCATAATTGCTAACCGCGATGGCAGTCACGAAGGTTGCGCAGGTGGTTCCCTCGCGGAGATACCGATCACGTGAGTCCTCGGTATCCGTACTTCGCGCGAAGTTACGCGCGAAACTGCACGGCCGTATTCCGTATTTCCGTGACTCGGTCTGATTCCCTAACCGTGAACGATCGTACTTTTTGGCGTTCGATCGATCCGGCAAAAACGCGCGCCCGTTAGATCGGGCAATCTAATTATTTTCTGTAGACGAGTCAGTTTTCACGGAGTTTAACGGCGTTAATCGAATCCCTCGTTGAGCCGAGAAATTCGCCGATTTCATTCGACGAATATCCGATTAGCAAACGTGACGTTGGATCACCCGTTGTCTCGCGAGAAACAGGTAATCGAGTGTTGGCTGATCCTCTAATTATTTTCACTAGGATGTTATTAAATAAAGGTATTGTGCCCGGTTTTTCTGTCTGCCCCGGGGATGAGTACCGTAAGGAATCCCTATAACTGTAACGAGATCGTCGATTTTGACGATGTAATAATACAGTAATTCTGGAAACACAATGCCCCGAGCACGCGTTACGAAAATCGAATTAACCCCCGAGACCTTAGCGGGTTCCATTATTTTTTTAATACGAAGATCGTACCTGTTCAATTAAATAAAAATAAATTCAATTAAAGTTTTGATTTTTTTATTTAATATTAGAAAGTTATAATTTATCAGCGGGTTCGTCAACTGATAATATTTTAATGAACGTTTACGGTGAAAGCAGGGACACGAGATATTTTTAATTAGACGTCAGGTATTAAGATGAGAGGCTACACGAATTGGGAATTACACGGTTAAATGGTCCGTTAAAAACTGTCGTGATTAAACCGATTTCATCGAAGCGGGATAATCGTCTGGTGCCATTAGTAAAATCTTATGTTTTCACGTGATTAGCCAGGCAAATTGCTGTGTCCCATCTCGGAGCGACTTTCGTCAAGTGATTTACCGCCTGAACGTCGGAACGTGCGTACCATTAGAAGCGAGTAAGATTTTTTCTAACCCAGATCGAGTATTTATGTCAAGCTTGAAATATTTCGAGCGTGTAATTAGTAGATTCGAGACAAGCCGATACAATTTTCTCTATATATCTCGTCAAGTCTTTTCAGATTCGAATCAAACGTTCTCTGACTTTGTCCATCTCGTTTGCCGAAGGTCGCGATAATTCACAAACGCATTCCCGCTCTTGCTACGTCTCGACATCTTCCTTCCTGAAAAGAGAGAACACGACGGGCGCGGTACGATTTGTATTCAGTATCACTAGGAAGTGAAATCTCCTGAACCGGTTGGATGCGATGTCAGCCGTGCGAAAATTGTCCGGTGTACGATCGTCTATTGCCAATCGAATCACGAACGGTCTGTTCAAACCGTTTCTACCTCCGTCGCGATTATCGAATCAAAGGTAAGTGATAGTAGATACAATCTTTCTCCTTCACAAAATCAAGTCAATCATTTTTAGTCGATCCTGTTGTGCAATTCAGATTTATAAAAAATTGATTTAACGTCCACACAAAATGTTAAATTATATATATTTAAAAATACAATATACATTTTCTAGATTGATATAAAATAGTCCAGAGTCTACTTATGACTCTTTAGAAATGTTATAGCATGTATTCATTTCCAATTTCGATGTGAGTTTTCACAGCAATTAGACTGAACGTAGAAGCTTCATAACTCGAGATGATCCTGAAGAATCTACTTACTAATCTTTAACACTAAACGTACCAACAGGTGTCAAATGACTCCTCTTAAAATTCACTATAAAATCGTACACTCATTGTTATTCCTTTCGTTCATTTGGATCACTGTAAATTCTTATGTCATCTGATTATTATTATTTCCTCCAATATCAAGAATTTCAAAAAATTATTTCGTGAAGGGTCATTTGCCCATTTACGGTAAAAATAGATGTATCTAAAGTACCGATACGTTTAGTATTAAGAATCTTATACCATGTATTCATTTCCAATTTTGCTGTGAGTTTTCACAGCAATTAGACTGAACGTAGAAGCTTCATAACTCGAGATGATCCTGTTCCAGAAAAATGAAAGATTCATTGTAATCCGAGTAGTATACAAAGTTGAAAATTAACAATCGGAAAATCAAATTCCGAGTATATTGAATAGTAAGAACGAAAGGAATGCCGGCGGTTTAATACAAGTTCTCGAATAGAATGCTTTCGTGCCCGTTGCCCGTGCCAATTATGATTCTCCAATTACTCCGCGCGAGGCACGTACGGTTTGTTACACGTAACGATTATTCAATGGCCCCCATTTTACGGAACAGAAATAACGCGCGGCCCGAACGCTTAGATACACCGTGACGCACACGAGGTGTCGAACGTCTAGTCAACGAAATTCTTCGCGGTTTTCCCATGCCGTGCTCGATGCTCGAGTAACGTTCACGGTGACTCTCGCCGACGGAATACCAATTAGTAGCGGTGATAACGATCGTGATCGCCGCGTATAATCCGTTTGAAACGTTACATAATCGCACGTCGCTGGCTACAAATTATTTTTCTTTTTCTTACGCCCGTGACCGTCGAGCATTATCTATTTATCTTCCAGCGCAGGAAAAATCGTTGAAGGGCCTCGCAAATGAATCAGCGATTTGTCCGAGTCGATTGACTGCACGTATTATTCGTAAGCCGGAGGCCGTTTGCTTTAGTCACGGTCAATATTTATAATCAGCCTACGCCGCCGGTTTACTCTGTAGACCAAATCGGATGTCCCGTTCCAATTCACTAATTGCATTGTATAAAAATAATCCACGAGCCTCGGTTATCTTAATTATTTTTTATACAAGTCTCTTATTTTCTTTTCATAAATGAGATTTATTATTTTATACATATTAACCGTTGAAATTGGGGCCTTGAACTCTTGTTAAACACCCTCGAATTTCAGTACTTTTTATATTGTACGAATAGATGGAAAATCTTCCAGCCTCTGCCGTCGGTTTACTCTGTATTCCAAATCGAATGTCTCGTTCCAATTCACTAATTGCATTGTATAAAAATAATCCACGAGCCTCGGTTATCTTAATTATTTTTCATACAAGTCTCTTATTTTTTTTTCGTAAATGAGATATATTATTTTATATATATTAACCGTTGACATTTGGGCCTTGAACTGTTGTTAAGTACCCTCGTATTTCAGTATACTTTTTATACTGTATGAAATGGATGGAAAATCTTCTTGGCTTGAGGTCCAAAAATGGTGAACATTCCCTATCGACACGAGCCACGAAACCTATGTCTATTGCTCTACCTACACGGGTTTTCAATTAGTCATTAATCCTCGCCCGGTTGAATGTAAACGGGACCGTTAGACTGTCGTCCCGAATGCAGACCAAGTCACCATTTGTAAAACAGATAAATGGTACCCAGCCGATGATAAATTGGAAAAAGTATATCGACGACTCGCTGCCATGCCGTTTGTGACGTTCGTGAAAAATCGCTCAATCGAACCTATCCCTTTTATTTAATTATTTTTTAATAAATACTTATTAATATCGTTTATGAAAATGTAGAGACAGCTTCATGCTCGCGACGTGTCAGTTTTTATTTTCGTGAAAACGCTGATTGGCCGTTGGCCAACGCACCGTTAACTCGCACGTTCGTCCCTTACATTTCAATTAGCAGAGGGATTATAAGCGCCGCTGGCGCGAATGATGAACAGGACCACCGTGTTACGCGTGCTCACCTGTGCAAAACCCGCACGAACTCTTACGGTATATCAATATGAAAATCATGATTAATTAGCCGCGATCAAGGATCGTTTCATTTACTGCATGAATGAAAATGGACCGCATAAAAATCTCAATCTGAGATTATTCCGTTTACTGCACGGGAAATGAGAACGTTTTTTATTTACCGCTTCATGCTTGAAATTCGGAAACAATGCAAAGTCCCCATAAATTTGGTTTACTGCTTCACAGCTTAAGTGAAAATAATTGAGAAATGGAAACGTTTAATTTTACGGCTTACGTATCGGACGCTATTAAAATAATTGGTAATAAATTGAAAGCGATTTGAAATTTCAATGTCACATTCGCGGAGTTTAAAAAAAAAAGAAAAGGAGTTTGTATAATAGAAACCTCGGCGCGCTCGTAATTTTCGTCGCTGCGAATTGATCGACGGTTTTATGCGACCGTACGAACCTACTTCGCGGGATGATAATTTCGCCTGTGCCTAATTACGGAAAGAGTTTTCGCGCGATCGTAATCCCGTCCCATTATCATCCGGCCCCGTGCGCCGATCGACCGAGCGAACTGGTTTCGCTGACTCTCGCGGATAACTTTAGACAACGACGTCATTAATGTTAGAGTGGAAAGCACTTTCCGTGACGTGCAAGTAGTGCAAAACGAATAAGAGGCATGCTCGATGCCTCGCGATGCGGGCAAACGTCCTTGCCATGAAAGTCCACTCCATGAAACGCGGCGAATCACCGACGGAAACGCGGTCCCCCGTCGATCATCAGTACAAACAACGCGTTTAACTGTGACAGGGCATAAAACAAATAGTTCGATTGTCGTACGGTCCGGCTGTGACGATTCAAACCACTCTCTAATGGGAACTTTTCATTTTCCATCATTTAACACTAGGTTTTTTGCATACTAACATAATGCAATTTCTTTTTGGTTTCAGTATGACTTAGCGTTGGCTCTAAGTAGTTTATTCTTTATTTTGGTGCTTAAATGTATCTTATTTTGATAACGGGATAAAAGAATTTTCATTTTATAGAAGAATTTAGAACGGGTCATTTTTACCATGTATGGCAGGATTAACAGCCTTACTTTATTTTATCCTTTATATCTCAAATTTAATTGTATTGAAATCAGGTAAGTTCAGTTGAGTGAATTCTTCTTCTTCACTTTCACTCCTCTCATATATCTATTTTGTTATTTTCTATTATCATTGCGCTCAATTAATGTTTTTAATGTATATTGTATCGTATGAAATAACTGTGTGAAATGTGGATAGACGTGAGAAGTGACTTGCATTACCGGATCGTGCACGATTTTAAAACTGTTACTCCTTATCTGGTCGTCAACATCGTTCACGAAATTCCACGACCCACAACCAGTGCAAGAGATGTAATCTAAGAGGGAACATATTTAGGTTTCCGGGACGAAATTCTAGTCAAAGAGTTTTTGTTCTCACCCGAAAATTGTAACAAGGTAATTGTCCCAATTTCTGCTCACTGAATTATTTCTCTACGATTCCAACAAAAATTCATCTGCGAGTATCTATAAAAAATTCCTTTCTCGCATGTCTCGAATCTATGTAATCATCTTTTGTTTCCTAACTATAATCGAAATAAGTGTCGTTGCTCGCGTTGATTATCGAAGTCCGATTATGCTAATCGCACCCAGTAATTGTCCCAATTTCTATTCACTGAATTATTTCTCTACGATTCCAACAAAAATTCATCTGCGAGTATCTGTAAAAAATTCCT
>SHCU01000120.1:145911-175139 GCA_004307685.1 Ceratina australensis
ACTCAAAGAATGAACTATGACTTAGACCAGGTTTATACTTATGGATATTTTCTATTTACTAATTCACTTCTATCATTTCCACTCCAAGAATTTTTCCACAAATACTTCTTACATGTAAATCAATGTATTAAAATTATTTAGACATTTTTGAATTAATATATATATTTATTCTTTTTTGTAACAGTGCTTTATATTCGAATGACTCGACTCAGAGAATGAAGTATGACTTAGACCAGTTTTATACTTATAGGCATTTTTTATTTAATAATTTACTTCTATTATTTCCACTCCAAGAATTTTCCCACAAATATTTCTTACATGTAAATTAACGTGTTAAAATTATTTAGACATTTTTAAATTAATATTATTTCTTTGTGTAACAGTGGTTTATATTTGAATGACTCGACTCAGAGAATGAACTACGACTTAGACCAGTTTTATACTTATGGACATTTTCTATTTACCAATTTACTTCTTTCAAGAAATAGAATTATTAGAACTATTACATATTACTATTACGTATAACTATTATATATAGAATTATTAGAACTAAAGGAGTTACGTGAAATGGGAAATTCGCGCTTCGATATTACCGACGATACGTGTTTACTCGTCGATGGACAAGCGTAACGGCAAGCGCGGAGCGGTTCTGTGAGAAACTGCGAGAGCAATTAGTCAAAACTAACTATTCCCCGCGATGAGTCGTTAATGAGACAGATGGTTGTAATACGTCTTCGGAACGATTTTGCTTTCTTCCCGGCGAATTAATCTACCAGCGATTCAAAACGAAACGGTACTCTCCGGTATCGCGTAAATCATTGTTTACCCTTCATCTCCGTTCGTGAAATTAATTAAACCCGCGAATGGGATTTAAGCACAGACCGAATCTTGAGAATAAAACCGTCCGTCTTCTTTTTTTCGGCGCGGGAACAATGATAAAGGAAATTCGGTATCGTGAGAACTGGGTAATTCGGAAGTAATTAGTGGCTGCCGTATTAACATGAGCCGTGCATTCGACTTAACGGGAACCGAAAAACGAGAATCCGTTCGTCGCTCGGTAAACCGGCGAGCCGTCCGTTTCCACGCTTCGAATTCCGAGAGATTAACATCAAACGAAGGCACAATGCGTCAGAGCCGTGCGTCTGACGTTTCACTTAGAATCAAATGAAATTGAAAATGAATTTATTTAAATGAACACCCGATAACATTCAGATATTAAAATCTGAATTGATCCAAGCTGAGTTTAAATCAACGATACCCGGTATCATTAATAACTGCCTGAAAGTGATACCCAATTAGTTCCGAGTCTCGTTAGACACGCGGAAAAAGTAAAAGCAGCGCGCATTATCAAAACGGATTAGAACCACTGGAAACGTTTATTTCATTAGAGGCTATAATTAGCACCGATTGTATTTATTCAGATGTATTATGGAAACGGAAAGAAACGCTATGTAGGCCTGCTGCTACCGCCTCGCGCGCTACGCCATTAATTCATCCAGGTATAATTGCGAGGATCGTTACTATTTTTACCGTCGCTCCCGCTAATCAGAACGCCTTAACTGGTTCGCCTCTCCCTCGACGCGAGCCTCTCCCCACGATGCAACGATCGGAGTAATTACCCCGTAAACGAACGGTTTTCCAAGCCGCACGTTTCTCTCGAATCATTTGATTAATCGCGTGGTCGCCGAAAATTTCTCTCTCAGAATGACGAGGCCCAGATTTCACGCGCGGGCCCCACGGATTCGTCGTTTTATCTCGCTTCGATCTTACGGCCCCTCCTTTACGGTTGCAGTCAGATAAAATCGGGGGGCATACCGAACACGCGTCACGTTCGCTTCCGTTTTAATCTGTCGTGACCTGCGGTTAACTTTGGAAACTGACGGAGGTGCGCACTCGGTTCCAGTAAACACGAGCGCGTACGATATCGTAGAATTAACCCTTTAACTGTGGAATTTAATTTTAGAAATTTTGTTTCCTACTAATTTGAATATATACAAAATCTGATACTTATAAATAAAAATATAATTAAATAATAAAATAAAAATTTGATAAAATTCATGGTTTGCAATTTACAAGTTCCGATAAAAAGTCATTTTAGAATTATTCTAGATCATCCTAGAATTATTTATTTAATACCGCGTAAAATTCGGGGTATAATTATTACGTTTGAAAAGAAATGTTCCACAATTCAATCCCTGATTAAATTCTTTAACCCTTTAAATGCGGAATTTAATTTTAGAAATCTTATTTTATACTAATTTAAATATAATAAAAAATCTAATACTTTGAATGCTATAGATTAATTCGATGAATTGTAACAGCTGATGTTATAACTAAATCAATTGTTTTATACGAGTCTTTTTATGTTTAACTACTATGCCACTATACTACTATTATACTATTAGGTGGTTCCATAAGTTTCTTCTCTATTTTTTAAACGAAATGAATACACGGTCCGAAAGAGATTTGTGAGATAATCCAATACATACATTCGCAATTTCTTTTGTTGCTTTACACGCATATCTGTTTCAATTCCTTGAAATTAATTGATTTTAATCAATTTTTAGATTTTTTGAGTGGAAGTCTCAGGCAGTAAAAAGAATTGATTTTCGCCTTTCATCGCAAATGTGACGTGGTGCCTCCGTAGGTTTCTGACCACGACGAAAGGTGAAATAGAGCAGATATCGAAAATATATTTTTTTGTCTCCTGAAATTTCCATTTCAAAAACTTAAAAATTGATTAAAATTAATTAATTTCAAACAATTGGATCACATACGTGTGTAAAACAACAAAGAAATTGCGAAGGCACGTAATGGATTACCTCATAAGTCTCTTTCGGACAGTATTTAGTTCATTTCAAAAACTTAAAGGAAGAAACTTATGGGACAATCTCATACTATACTACTATTATACTACTATTTAACGACTATCAATATTAATCGAAAGACATTTCGACTGACGTGTACACACGTCGGACGCAGTTAACTGATTAGAAGCGATCCAGAAAGCAACGTAAACGTCCTAATTTCTAGTCAGTTAAGCATGATTTCCCTGCTAATAGGAAAATTAAATAATTAATACTTTCACACGTGGAATTTTACTTTCAGGTAAAAATCAATTACAACCATTTTTTTCCCCTCTATTAAATCGTGTCTGTATTTAATTGATACCTGAATGCACTTCTCGTGTTTTCAGATTTTATCGATAAATCCGTGAATCAAGGAAGAAACGTTAATGAGATGTCGGAGAGATTGATTTCAACTGATCACTGTTTACCAGTCACCCCGTGCTTTCACTGTTCCGGATGTTCGTAACGCGGGATAGAACCCATAAACGCCTCGATACGTATTCGTCATTACACACCTGACAGACCATACGTCCACGACCATGAAATTAGGCGTAATACACCGGGATACGGAGAAAGTATTAAATATTCCGTGTTTGTTGTCCGAGCGATTAGATTAGATTGTCGGCTCGTCAAAAATGGCAAATGGTACACCGAGGATCGACCTACATTTTATATGGAGAGACCGACGCCGACCGTTCCAAGTAAACGTGGAAACGAATAGGCCGTCGTATACGGTGGGGTCGATTGCTCGCGGGATCAAAGAAACATCGTCGATTCCAGCGATGGGGAAGTGACTCAGGTCCAGGTATACAGGTGCACCGTAAGAAGAAACTATCCATACTTGTATCACTCGACGGACGCCCGCATTCCTGTTCCCCGGACGACGCATCGATAAATCAAACCTACTCGAAAGTCCCGCAAGTCGATTCCGATGGAGTTCGGAAAAAATATTATCATCTCCTTTCGCCGATCGGGTTGGTTACACTCGATCATCATCCTAATTACAAACCGAATTGTCTTGCTTTTTTTTCGCGGCCCGAGGCGAGCGAACTTCAACCGATGTAAGGATACCGATCACGCGCGGTAAAAAACGTGTTCGACTCGCTTTCCATTGTGGTCCACCCACCTGTCGGTGTGTGTAATCGACTCGAGGAGGCAAGAAGACACCCAGTTTCTTGCATCTATGCCGCTTCTATTCGTCACACGTCTGCTTGCCCGCCGGTGATCGGTTCCCCGATCCGATACGAAAAACCAGCGTAACGATCGGGCTAAACGGATCCGCGTAGCACCCTTTACCGGGTAGACGGCGAAAATAAAAAGGCGACGGATTTGGTAACGTGGATCTCGTTAATCAGCCTGACAAAATTGACACGCGTCCGGGACTTTCACGATTTTTAGGTTGAAACTCTTCTGCCACGGTGTTACGGACTTTCGAATACTTTCCTGCGATACAGAGAAGAAGAAATTGTACGAGTGCACCGGGCATGAAACAACGGGACGAAGCCGTCGATCGTCTTATTGTTTCCACTCGTCCGGAATTTTGAAAGTCTCCGCGTGTATCCGGAAACCCACTGGCTCGTTTAGACGATCAATCGTTCTGCTCGTTTCTGAAAGCCGGGACAATGATCTATAAATGTTACACAATTATATCATGAAAATTACTGTGACTTAGAGAAGAGTAAAGAGAGATGTAAAGAAGTGAACTTACTTGTGACTTAGACCAACACGTAGATCGGTTTTATAAATTTTGCCTCAGGTATGGAGCACAGCCTTTATTTGTATATTTTTCAATTTTGACCGAGATCTCACGTTCGCGTGATGAGATTTCGGCGGGTCAGGTCGACAAAAAAAGTTTAGATATGTTTGAGAGGCAACATTTCGGTGAGATGAAAATAAGACGGTTCGATTCCCAATGTGGATTTCTCTCGTTTAGGATCTCGTGATGGAAACCTTTAATAAGAGTGTTGTTCTGGACGGAAACGTAGAAAGAGTGTGAATAATGACAGAGGGAAGGAGACGTGTAATGGAATATCCGAGCGGCAACACCCAATTTATTCAGTTATCCAGGGGAACGCGTAATGACCGGTCGTGTATTTTGAAGACAATTAACCCGTTTCTCTTCTGATCTCTTTCCGCTGGGTGACTAAAAGTACACACGCGTTCCACGAAACGCTCGTCGTAACTTCGATCCCCACGGACGCGTAATTGTGAACGTGAAAGTTTTCGTGCGAACGCGAAACGCGAAATAATTATCTATTTGAGGGTTTAATGGGCACCGTGACGTAATGAGATTCCATCAGGCATGTAATCTCGGTACACCGCATGCAAATTTGCCCTTCGTACACGTTTTCCACGAACGATTCAATCCACTCATCGATACTCCCTCCGATGACAAATGCTCGGCACAGGAGAAGACACAGACCTGTGATTACTTTACCTTGTTGCATTAATTCAATATTTGATTATCGCAAAATCTGCCTATTTATAGATCATTACTACTTAGACTCTTCATCATTTGTCAACGCACGAAATTTGATTAAATCCATAGCGAGTAGTTCAATACATCGAATATTAATTATCACAAAATTTGGCTGTTTATAGATCATTACTACTTAGACTCTTCATCATTTGTCAACGCACGAAATTTGATTAAATCCATAGCGAGTAGTTCGATATATCGTTAGGAGATATAATTCTCACGAATGGAAATAAACTGGGAGAAATAAATTCAGTGAACTTGCAGTTTTGGCACACTGTGCCAGAAGAAGCGGTTTATTGAATTAGAGAAAAGCCAAATACGTGTATACGTATGCACATACGAATGATCGATGAAGAAATCGTTGCACGTCGGCGCAGTATTTCATGTAAAGGAGAAAAAGTAACGGCTCGGAGATGCGCGTCGGGTGAAAGTGATTTTTTTTTCTTAGAAATCTTGGCAGTCGATCTCGTCGATGGCAAATTGTCAAGCGATCGTCTGACGCCGCAGACGACAGCTTGTCTTGGCGCACAGGACCCCGCTGAATGTATAAATAGTAAAAATTCTTCTTTACCAATATCTGCGTTGCTCCTGTAGACCTAGAGACGTTCGTTCAGGCTCGCCGGCTTTCGATGGGTAGCTTCTTTCGAAACCTATTGTTTAACGACGTCAAACAGTCCCGGGATAAATAGTTTATTCTTTAGTCAACGTTTGTTGATCTTCTTTAGCTAGCTAAACTCGATCCTTAGGAATACAAGCGTATGCACTTATCTTTCATTGTTGAAATTTGAATATGTTGGATTTAGTTTAGTGCAGTGTTTATAGAGAGATCGGTATATATTTTCCTTGAGTACTACTTAAACAAACGATTGTTGAATTTGCCATCTAATATGCAGTTCCATGCCTTGACAATTCTTCTTATAGGAGAGTCTCAGTTGCTCTGATCATTTTCAACGAGAGACACTATAATAAAAATATAATATTTTAAAAACACGTGGAAATCTTACATCTAATTCGAATTTGAAGAATCGATGTATCTATTATGGGAAAGAAATGAATGATGAGAGATCTACTATTCTAACATT
This sequence comes from Ceratina australensis, assembly GCA_004307685.1. Lineage (NCBI taxonomy): Eukaryota > Metazoa > Arthropoda > Insecta > Hymenoptera > Apidae > Ceratina > Ceratina australensis. The sequence continues at coordinate 152,322 of SHCU01000120.1, forward strand.
TATTTCCTAATGTCGTTACACGTATACTGAAATCGCAAATTTCGATCGTGATACCTTCAACCAGTTAACATATACGTGCAAAAATAGAATGATGTAATAAACATTTGCTGGATAGGAATGTATCGTTAAAGAACTTATCTAAAATAAAAGTCGTGGTGCATCGTCTGTTTGGAAGATCGATAAATTCAAACTAAATGCGCAAACTAGATGTACCGCGAAAGAAGAAAAAGCTTGTTTGTTCGGGGCACGTGTCTTTATTCCATATCTCCGTGTGCGCACTCTCTTTCTTCCATGGATTCACCTCGTGTCACGCTAAAATTACGATGAGATGAGAGAAATTAACGTAAGTACGAGATTAGAAACACTTTTCTCTTGTATTTTATTTACAGTTTCGCCGTGGATATACGTTAGCACGTTCTTCCTTCTCTCTCGTGTATAAAATAAAAATGAAACTCGAACGTCGTCGGACTAATCTAAACGAACTGACGCAAAGGTATTAACCATAACTAAAACGAGGCGAGGAATACGCGTCGAGTTTTTTTTTCTTGAAGAGATTAGTCGATGACTACAACATTTATAATACAGTCTTCAGACCTGGTGTCGCCGACACGCAGAGTTTTTCGTTTAACATATGTTTATTCGGTTGCGAGCGAAGATTCCAGACCGCCTTTTGCTTTCATCCTGCGAATCCCTCGCGCTGTGTACGAGCTACTTAATTAAATTAATTATCAACACTGCGATACCCCAGCCCCCCTAGTGTACGGTGAAAACTTATCCATCCGGTTATAATCGAAATTATCACGCGTTAAAAGGATGGAAATTTGCATTGCAACCCTACACGCTCGTTTATCGCGTTTACGTGTAAACAACCTGTCCTTTTTATCAACGAGTCACTCGTAACTCACTCGTGTACAATACTTCTGTAGATAGCAAGTTTTACGTGATGCAGCAGTACAGAAATCGTATCTTGTATAATTAAAGCTACGATATATTTCTTTTATAATATATATATATATAATAATAGTAATATACAATATATATCTCTCTGTGTCGTTTCGACAATTTTATATAATGACTATTTACAAATCTTTCTCACCCATCGCCATCGACAACATCAATAATAACTGTAAAACTCTCGCGAGATATTCTTATAAATAGATTAATCTTAATTCTTATACTCCTTAAAAACAGTTGGAAAAATCACCTAGAAACGATCGATACCTAATTACGACGGTATGATCCAGTTATGCTATAGTGGACGAAACGACAATGAGAAATCAAACTCGAACGATGAATCGGTAAATGAAATGGTAAAATGTTATGCCTAAACGTAAAGCAGAAGTTCATCAGCTTCCTCATGATCAATTAAAACATGCTTTCTAATAATTAACTGCAAAGTTATTGGTACCGTGTTCGGTGTCAGCTATTCTTAAAAGCTATGGACTCGAAAAAAAAAAAAAAAAAACATTCGGTAGCATTTATATGTGTCAGAAGTACCGATTGACTATTAAAACGTTCAATTAAAAAACACCCAGTTCGTTAGTCCTCTTTCAGAGGAGCACAGCTTCGACGTTTAATCGTTCACGACCTTGCGTCTAGGAAAATATTTGAAACATTTCGATCAGTGATTTTGTCTTTAGCCTCGCAAAATTAATACAATGATGCCTCTGTTGATTCTTAATCTGTCTACCGTCGCACAGTCAATTTCCTGTCTGCCATGTTACGAAAGTTAGACGATAAAACAGGAGACTTTAAATTCGATTTCCCTCGTCATTTTCATCGACGTTTACTCTAATAAAAGAATGATAAAATAAGTATCCGATCCGATTTACTGTTCCTGAGGCACCTTTAGTAGCACAGTTCTCGTGCCCTCGGAATCGGAGATGTTAATCTTCAGCTCGTTGGTCAATGCTTCGAGCTTGTCGACCACCTTGGCGTTCTTCTGCCCCCCCGGATTCGGCGGCGGCCAGACGTCGTCCAACGGCGGTTCGATGTATTTCCTTCCGGTTTTCATCGTGCCTTCCTGCCTTCCGCAAAGCGTGCCACCCACATGGTTCGAGGACGAGACGCATTTCGGTTCTATGTCCATGCGAGGACGTTTGAAGAGAGGTGGCTGAACTGCCGGGCTGTAATCGTGATCCAGCAGTCCCTCGACCTCCTGCAGCAATTCCTCGCCGTATTGCTGCAGCTCTTCGTCCATCATCTGTTTCGTGTACAACAGAGTGCGCGAACGTCCTGAAACAAATGAATCACGGAACAATAAATAAAAATCCCAAAATGTTTTAATTTGCTATGATGACAAAATATTAAAAATCAAGAAGGTTTCACTATTGTTTCGCGTGAGTCCGTTTATCTGCTCGCACGTAGTTATCACCCGTGCAGAAGTAATTACCAGCGATAAAAAGTTGTCTCGTTACGGTTAATCATCGTTGTTGCATCTAATCTAATGTTTGGCTTCAGCCAGTTTGTGCCCGGCGTTTGGTTTCGTAATCGTCGCGAGGAAAACTGGTTACGAAGCTCCACGCGTAAACGTATAGGTAGTACGCGCGAGCGGTCCTAAGGCGCTGGCCTTTGAATTTTAATGAGGTTCAATGACATCACCGGATTCCCATTATACCTTCTACGAGAAAACCCCGACTAATAAGAAGTTATGCTCGAGGATTACGTGAAACGAGCTTAGAATCCGATGCATAAAATCCAACGGATGTTTCCAACTGCGTTTGTCGATTATCAAAAATATCCTGTGATCCATCTGCAATTTATCGCATGTGTAATTGCGTCATTCGGTTGGATTCGATATAAATTTAATTCATAACGATTACGAAACAGAGATGTATTCGTGAAATGAATTTTGTCACACAATATGAAGTTAGAACAATGGACTGGATCGAGAAAGCGTTGAATCCAGCGAGAAGGGATTCGAGCTTTCTTGTCCTCGTTTAGAAAGTAGCTGAGCAACTTTGGTCCGATCTGATATAGTTACCCCGCTCCGGTTTCACCATACCGGTGTTAATATCGATCCCATACCGATTGCTTTCGAAACACCGTGTTCGTCTCTTTATCAAGATTTATCGTACGCTTGATAAACCGTCAAAAATTAATCGTCGGACAAACAAGCACGTCTCGATAAAACTGATGCAATTGAATACAACGTAGTAAAGCGAATAAATGAGATTCATGGAAATCGTGGACCGATTTGGAAGCGAAAATTCTGAAGAAACAGTACTATATCATTTTACCCATTTGCAACGTGATAGAATTAAAAAATGCAAAGCCAATCTGTTTCGCAATCAGAAATACCACTGATAGCGTATCGTTCCTCTCTATTTTTTTCATGGCGCAGCTTAATCGCTTCTTGACTGGAATTTGTTGTTCAAGCGTTTTATGATACGGTACAACACATCGTTTAAACGATTTAATTAATAGACGGATCAGCGATGAAAATTCGAACGAACAAATTAGTCGTTTGATTAAATGAATTAAATAACAGACAGCACTTAAAAGATGTTTAGAGACCATCCTTTAAATCACGAAGTTACGAAAGTGATTACGCAAAATGTTCACCTAACACTGGTTAATAATCTGGGGTTACCTAATCGTATCTCGAGATAATGAGTAATTATTAATACGGGACCAGTGTCGTACTCGACTCTGTCTACTTGCATTAACCGAGTACAAATATTCCTGACGAAATCAAGGCCGCTTTTATCAACCCGTATTTGTCATAGCCTTGTAAACAAATTTATCGAAACGTCAGTTACAAAAATATTATAATTAGAGATGGCTAAAAAATAAATACCTCAATTAATTAATTGAATGAATTAAATGATAAAGTTCTACGAAGGCGTACAGAAAATTCACGAACGAGGTAAAAAATTTGTTTGCTCCGCGGTTTCATTTTTCGTGGGACTAAAAAAAAAATAATTCAGGTGCAGCAAACCGCAGCACGCGAAAGCAGCGCGAGGAAAAAAATATTTAACAGGGCTACGCCTTTCACGATCGCGTAGGGTTCAATGTTCCGGGCCACGGTCCCTGCTATCGCGCTCCGTTCGGCTTGTGTAACCACCGAATATAACGGTCCAAAAAGGTGCATCGAACGTTCCGCCATTAGTCATGCTACCTTTCCTTGCTACCCGGTACAAAAATAATTTAATCATTCCCAAGTAAAAGTCTCCACTTATCTACAATTAATTTTCTAATGAACGAAAGCTTGAAAGTATCAGTGAAAGTGAATTTAATTATCTGTCATAAATATTATTTGCAAAGACCTTCTTATATTTTCTAATTAAGAATTTATTATTTGTAGTATTAATGTTCGGACGAAGAGCTCACTCACCTGCCAGGGGCGGCATCTTCTCCGGTCGTTCCTGTTCCTGCGTGAGCTCGTTATTAGAATTGGAGTGCGGCCGGAGATTCGGCACAGCGACGAGGGCCAGGGAGAGCAGTAAAACCATCAGGCAAGTGGCAGGCTGGGCGCTCTTGTTGCCCTTTTGCAAAAGTGCCTGGAGCCTCTTCAGCTGCCCGGCCAGGCTCTGATTCTGCGACTGGAGCGCCTTGATGCGTTTCAACAGAGTCATGTTCTCCTCGGTGCACTGTTTCACGCGATCCTCGAGCCCGTCGACGTACTCCTTTTTCCTCTTCCGCGAATCCTGAGCCGAGATTTTGTTGCGAATCTTCCTCCTGATCCTCTTCAACTCGCGTTCCTCGTGCTTGGTCAATGGGTAATGCGTGGGCAACGTGATACCTTCCTTCTGGAGCAAACGCTTCTCCTCGGCGTTCAGTTTTAACCTCGGGTAAGGCGAGTCCGATTCCGAAATCTCGTCGCTCGAGTTGCAACCCATTTCGCTGCTCGAATCCTCTTGCTTGATGGTCATCTGCAAAACGACAATCGCTTCGTGATAAAACCCGTAATTGAAGTTTCTATAAGCTTTTAAATGAATTTTGATGCAACCCAGAATGACACTGTGCAAGAAATGATTTTATTCATATCTCATTACCTGAACTGGCTTGTTAATTATGTTGGCCTGATTAATCTTCAACCCCTTCAGATTTTTCGCCTGCGATGCGTTAATGATTTTGATCGTCCGCACTTCCTTCATGTCCTTCAGGGTCATTGGCAGCAGGATCGATCTTGGATTTCCGGAGCCCATCGGCGTGACGCGTATCAACTGTCTGATATTCCGTTTCCCGTTGCACGTGATATTACGCACGTTTATCGTGTTGTGTTCCTGAGGTGCAATATGAATTTGCGTCGGTGTTTTTTCTAGAAAAAAAAAATAAATTCATTTCTTTAATTCTCGTTGGACTCTTTATCTTAACAGCCTCTTCAAGTTCAAACAGATGTTATCACGCTTTATTTAGTTACGATAAATGTCCAAATATCGACATCTGTTCAAACCGTGCTCTAACAGAACTTCGACTATTCACCAATGGTAATAGGTTTCGTCATGCTGCGCGAACAATAACCATGACGCATTTTACGACACACATTCTCTCAAGATTTGCCGCGCGCTTATTATTCCCCGACTGTAGCAACGGGAATATTCAGAGAATCTAATTTCCAATTTTGATTTCAAATAAAACCGATTCTTACTACAAATATTTTAACAACAGGACAGATGTGTTCAATTTCGTATTGAAGAATGTACGCTGATGTACAAATTCCGCATTGGTAAAGGAATCAATTCCTACCCAAGTCAACGACCGGTTGCTCCGCTAAAATAGTCTCGTTGGAATCTGCGAAAGTGTCGTTCGGATTGACGACAGTCACGAGTGTCTGTTCCACGTCCATTTCCTCGGCAACATCTGTAGCAGGTGAACCGATGTTCGACCTGATCGGACTGTCCATCGATTGATTAGGACTGCCCAGAGACTCGAAGTCCATGATATTCTGCGGGCTGTTCACCTCGGAGTTGCTGATTTCCACCTGGTCCTCCTCGATAGGCAACAACGGGCTCAATTGTTGCTCGCACGAGAGGCTCAACGCGCTCGACAGCCCGCTGTCCGACGAGGAGGACGGGATCTCCTCCAAATCATTTTCAATCAGATTGAACTGATTGTCTTCTAGCTTGAAGATCGACTCTAGAAAGTCGTCCGCGTTGGTCGGCCATTCCTCCGCCTTTAACCAAATCGAGAACATATTTTGGAACGTGTGATACAGTGTGTTAAGCAAAAATTGTAGAATGGTACAAACTTATTTATAATGCATCCATTTGTGTTATTATATACTTTATGTAATAGATAACAAATGACTGTCCAAATTGCTGTTGGAATGAAAATTTAGTCTGTTTACTTTACATTCACCTTCATGAACTATGCATGAACGAATAGAAGATTTAAAAAATATTGTAATGATGCTCTCAGGTTTGTTCTCTGTTGAATATTCGTAATACTTGAATGAATTTCGATTTACGTTCCAACAACAACGGGGAATTCCAAGTTTCAATGAAAAAATTCTTTAATCTTTCCTCGATTCATTCAATGCCATCCGACAGTAAGCGCGTCCTTTATTCTAATATAAAGACAAATAAGGCCTCAGAGAGGATTTTAGATGGATACCGGTTTCCCACCTCTGCGCTTGAGTTACACACTGTGCCTCTCTCGGGTATCATTTATTTTTTCAATCATCCACACGGGAGAGGATAAAGTTTGTTTTTCTTTTCCTGACGATCATGTTTGTTAGCTTGTTGAACATATAAGGTTCACGCATGGCGTCCCATTTAGAACAGATTATTCACCCTGCCGCTTGTACTATGTATACACTTGATCTCAGAAGGCGGCTACCTTTATAAAACTCAACCGAATGAAAATAACAGCGTGCTCCAGTTAGACATGATATTAGGTTAATCAATTTAGCGAAAGCTTGGAAAATGACGTATAGAACTTGTCCGATTCTCGGCTAGTACGAATCAAGCATTTGGCCGATACCCGGTAACCCAGTTTCCAACAGAACGGTAAATATAGTCATGCCACTGTAACAGTGATTTACTCGAATTTTATAGTTTCTCGTTACTCGGTGTGAATGACTTCACGTGATCTCACATTTATCCCTCTATGATAAAAATAATAGCAGACGGCAGTCGCTGCGTGTTTTACTCGTGTTTCAAAGTTCCTATTATTTACCCGTGAAGAAGATTCACGATTTACTTTTCAGTAATAATAGTGCGATTATTATTCCTCGACGTAAACCCTAAAAATAGCTCTAAGCTATTCGGGAATACCCCGAATCTTGCGTATCATTTTGTAGCAAGCGGCAAACATTGCACTTCGCCATTCTCTTCTGTTCCATGATTATCATGGAAATTAAATAAAGCAATTATGCGGGAGCGTGAACAATAGTGTCGCGCGACGCATTGTTTCCCACGAGAATGGCCGGTCAGTATTTTTTTTGATAACTATTCGTAAAGGAGTCCCGTAACCTAACGGGACACCCCATTCTCTCGAAGGTCGCTGCCCATGATGAGTAGGTACGCTCGCGTCCACGTTCCGATTCCATCGCATAAAACCCACAGCGTCTCGTGAAATTAGTCAATAACAAGCACGGCACGAGCTATCTATTTCCGTGAAGTTATGCTCGGTGAAAAGAAAAAATATGTTAATAACTCGGCGCCGGTGCAGCGATCGATCGTTATCATTGTCAGTCTCGAGATAGAGCGGATAAAATGATAGAGGCAAGAAGCGCCGCTACTCTCATGGCTACACGCCTGCACGTGTTTTACTCCGTTCCATATGTTACAAAAAGTACCACTTGATTACATAACAATGACATCTGCAACGTATTTTCTGTTAATCGAACAAGATAAACGACTCGTTCAGAGGTCGGTTATAGTCGAGGCTTTCGGAGACCTCTAAGAGAAAAACAAGTTCTCTGGATGACGTCTGTCGCGATGGATAGATTAACCGACGCTATCGATCACCTGTAATCAATTCTTTTAACATTGTTGCGTCTATTTTTTATGTACAGGAAATTATCTGTGAAGCAGGCGATAAGGTACGGTTAACGATGAATTTATTGATACCGAGCGGCGAGTGCACGAGCGCGCCGACACGTGGGTGCCTGCATATACGCCATATGTTAACGAGAATTAACGGCGAGTGGTTGAATAACGGGAAACCCGCGGCCAATCCTCATGGCTACTTCGAACGAACGCAGTAAACATGAAATTCTTTTTAATAGAAAAATTTCTATTTGGACTCAAGTTAAGTAAATACTTCTAACTGCATGAACTGCATTAATTATGATTATAAACTTCTGTGTTTAAACATTTTGTTGCATCAGGTATTGTTTTAGATCAATGGAATACGAACGACGTTAAAGCTTGTATGCTTGTGATTCGAAGGATGAATCGAGAGATACGAAAGTGGCACAGCGGTGAAATGTACCATCACTTTTCGCGAACGCCGGCGCGGTGAACGGTAATCGCGCGGCTTTTTCGTAGCTGCGATGAAAAACAGAGCACAAAGGAACGGTTCTGATTAACCTGGAGCGCTAGATAGTTGAACCGCTCTGTTTGCACGATTAAAACGTGTGCCTTCGCTCGCTGATATTTCGAATATTCCCAGACAGCATTGCGTAAAGCGTGAGTCGATGTTTGAAAAGGTTTCGTTGGCCTTGGGTATTACGTTTTCCTTATTAACATACCCACCGATAAAATTCGGTTATCTCTCATGGAAATTATTCTATTGTAGGATTACTGTCTGAGATTTTAATTACACGGAGGAAGTTATTTTCGTTCCGGGAACTCGTAACGCGTTAATAAGCGTGATTACCAGATACCACCGATATCTCTTCGAGGAATGTTAAAGCCTCGTGCTTACCTAAAAAGAAACTCGTTTCGTGATCGAAGAAAACCCGTTCGATAGCCTAAAGGAATTTAAAAAAAAAAAAAAAAAACAGGAGAAGAATAGGAAAGCATGCGTTCCGTGGGACTCACCGCGATGGCGTCGTCGGTGTAGCTCTGATCTATGAAAGGCTCGTCTTTAACGTCGCCTTTCAGCAGCGGGTCTTCCCGTGGGAAGAGGAAATCCATCAGATTCATGTCCGATGACGACATAGCACGCTTCGCGATTGTGACACTCGCCGAACGTACCGGTGTATGTATTTTCACGTATACGTGAGCCCGTTATCGATGCACCCACTACGCTTCCATGAAAAGACACTGCGGTTCATGTGCACTGCACCGACGTAGCACGTAGGACGACGCGATAGAAGCACACCAGGCCAGTCGGCTGGCAAACGAGTAAAAGAGCCCGTCACTGCGAATGGACGGCGGTGGAGCTGAGGTTCTCTCGCCCCACCCTGAGAGGAACCCACAGCAGCACGAGAGAGAGAGAGAGAGAGACCGGTTTTTTTCGGAGCTCCCTTGGCCTCTGAACTACCTCACTGCTCCATGGCGGCTGTTTCTTTTTTTTTCTTTCTATCTCCTACGCGCACCTGACGCACTCGCGATGCTCTGCCGAGCGTACGGATCGGATTCTTAAACTATCTCGTATACGAATGCCTCCTCGTGTGTTTGCTGAGCAATGCACCGGACCGACTTACGTTTCCCGCAAGGAAAACGCGAATGCCCGATCCGCGGACGGCGTATTGTCAATTGAACTGCCAGCGTGGCAGTACGTGCGTCATGCGAGCGCTCTACTTTCCGGGGTACCCATTGGTCCGCGTGGTTCTCGAGATCCGCGGCGTCGGAGTTGAATCGAGTTTACGGGATGATGAAACTGTTTGGTTTATTAAGATGACTTTTTGGTAAATTCATTTGTCTGTTATGTAAATCGAGAATTAGAAGAGATGTTCATTGATCGCAGCCGGATTACTCACCTGAATCAGTGACGATACTTATAATAATTCTTATCATATCCCTTGAAACTAAACTTGTTTTTGTACAAAAGAAGATACAAAGATGGTTTAAAATAAAATTGAATAGGTAGTCAATATTGAGAGAAATTAAAAGAGTATTCCTCAAGAAATATAAAGATTATACCTCAGGTGTTAAAACACTATCCTGTTGCATCAGGTAAATCAATATCAGTATCATCATTAAACGAGAATGAGTCATAGTTTGAAATTCGTGTACAGCTTACTTAAAAACAAGAAGTTGTAAGTAGAATTAAGAATTTTCATGAATGAAAAGAATCTTGTTCTTACTCAGGAAGGCATTGTTTATTTTCTTAGTAATTTCATGATGCGTTTATCTATTTCTTCATAGATACTATTTAGATACTATTTCTTCATAGATACTAATAGGAGAATTAGCAGTACGAATACAGATCGGTTTGTTACCCCCCTCATCGCTTTCCTCTTGTAAGGTCCAGGTAGATTTGGAAATTAATTATTCTACAATATTAAGATTAAAAAGGATTACTTATTAGATATATATTCATATGTTCATTAAATATTACGTACATGAATATACATATAGTAGTACAGTCCAATTGCTATGAGAAGTCCGATAAGAGTCATGAAACTCCAACCATTCCAAGCATAAAACGGAGTCCTGAATAATACGGTGTGCCTCCTCGTACAAACTCCCATTATTCTTCAGTTTCTTCCAACTTTATAAAACTCCTATAAATCGTACGAACGCATCATAATTCATCTCTGAATACTTGTTAATTTCAAATGGCCGGGTAGGGGTTGAACGTCAGGGGATGCGCTTGAGTGAAAACATTATTTTTATCCCAGCTTCGAAAACCGATGAGAATTACATGAATTGTAGACTATTATTTAGAAATTTGACATTTTTTTAAGAACGTGAAGGATGTTACATACAAATATCGATTATTCCCTTCATACGTATGTACGGGCAAAATCTGAACTTCTGAACTTGAGTAAATTCACCATGGCGTTGACCGTGAATCGATGAGAGAGCTACTCCTGAGGAACGAATCGGAAATATGCCAATTATAATAGTTTCGTAACGAATCAAACATTTTCTGAAATGAGGTGCGTGTGTTGAATAAAAATTGAGTGGAAACTCTCCATTGAAATGGGAAAAATTTACTTCATACTTGATGTATCAACGAGGTTAAACATTGAGCAGTTGCTGTGAGCTGTGTACAACTGTTACTTTGACTGACAGAGGCAATTGATCATGTTGCAGACGTTACTTAAATAAAAGAAATTATGTGTAATCTCCTATCATCAGCCATGGAGACTAAAGTAACTAGTAAGACCAGCAGTTTGAAAGCTTTATTGTTAAGGGCTTGGAGGGAACGTTGGAGCGACTTGCAATGGGGCATCAATATAAAAACTGTGAGAGGACATCTTATTGGAATACAGAATTACTTTTTAATTGTTCTTTTAGATATTCATATGTATGCTTCTTGATTCTATAGATTTTACCAAGGGGTGTCAGCGGAGATGTATATAATTTAGCAGATTGTATATTGCAACAAGCTTTAGTCGGACTTGGTCCGAATCAATTAGTATTATCGTACTTGAAACACTCTTTAAGTTCTCAGGTATGTATGATTCATTGATACTGAATTATACTTTCAAATAATTTTTACAAGTTCATATCTGCAGATTCTTATAATTTCTACTTTTAGTTGGTTTCCTACGCTGCTGTGTTACAACGAATAAGCAAATATGATGCTTTCCACAAGCCCCATTGCATCGTGAGCCTGTTAGAGTTTTTAGAATCAATCCAAGTAGGAATAACATGCCGTGGGAAACCGGAAGAGGATCTCCTCGCAGCTGCTGTTCTTTCGATAGTGCACTGGCTGTTACAGTGCTATTTATACACTTTAACTAAAATGCCACAGAACAGTCCGTTGACTCCTCAGCCAGTCAAGTTAATGGACAAACCTGCGAGTATATTAAAACAGATGCTCAGTTCCGATTTTCTCTGCGCGATGATGTACTTAGCCAAATACGATGACAAAGATTTATACATAGAGGTTGTGAAGAAGTGTCAGGAGATTGAGGCTTTATTAAAAACCAGTAGTTTAAAGTCTACCGTACCAATAGAAGACTCGTTGAAGAAACTGTGCAATCTAGAAGTCGACTGTTTAGCTCTTTCACCTGAAATGACTCAAATGGAGTCCGTCACCTATTGCCTGCAGCCTTTGTTTGCGGCACAAGTGTTAATTAATCCCAGTACAGAGACGTCTGTATTCGTCAATCAAATGTTGATGGTTCAGAGGTTAAAAAATTACACGAATCCAAGACTGTACTGCGAGATAATCCGCGCTTGCCTAATGTGCCTGCACAACGTAGCACCTAGCACAATGGAGCAGTCGCAATGGGGCGCGATCCTGTTTCTAAAATTGCCGAACATATTGAAAGAGTTGCAAACGATTCACTCGAACGGTGACGAGAAGTCAGAATATTCACAGGACGTTCTAGATGCGTTTGAATTATTATTGCACATGACTCCGCTGCTGGATAAAGTGGACAGTGCTTGTTCCTGCAACTGTGTCGAATGTTTGTTAAACGCGTTGCAGAAGTTGAATCTGGTCACGGAGAAACAGGCGAAACAATTAAGCAGTCGGAGGGAAGGCGTGCTGGCGAGTTTACCGAAGTTAGAATCCTCGACACCTTCGCCTTGCATACCCAAAGTAATGTCGCGCGCGGAGGCTACGTTGGCCGGCCTTTTAAAAACTCTGAACGCGGACTACACAAAGATTCACGAAGCGCTGCTTGGGATGCTATGTCAGATTCTAAGCGGAAAGAGTTTCGAGTTAATGCTGGCGGTAGCTAATGTCGAGGGGAAGATGAAAACGTTCGTTACCAAATTAATTAAATTTAACGAGGGCAGCAAACAGATGGCCGAACCTGTTTCGCAGTCGACGAAAAATGTAGCAACGAGGGCGATGCTGTTCGAGATATCATTCCTCATGCTGTGTTCAATCGTACAAATTTACGGGCCCGATGTAAGTTCACGTGATTTATTAGGAATTTTTCCAATAACGAGTTGTCCTTTTGCAGGTAGTTTTAGAGGAAGGAGGCGGAGGCGACTCCTTCTTCGAGCAATGGGTACGCGAGTGCATGCCCGCGCGGGATCAGCCAAAATCACCTCAGAAGATATTGCAGAACATTGATCCCGCGAGAGTCGACGCACTGTTGGCGCAGATCAATTCTCCAGAGCCTGATTTCAAATCTAGCAATATAAAATGGCACATCGCTTGCCAGTCGGCGATGGGCGTTGTGAAAGAGCTCCTCTTCGCGTGGGAGGGCGACATGCTCGGAGCTAGCGACGTTAAAAGAGCTCTAGACGGACTAAGGGCGATCGCCTGTTGCCTGCCGGTTTGCGCGGCCGCTTGGCTCTGCGCGTATATGAGCATCACTCATCAGGACGCTCTTTTAAAACCGATGAACATGGTCCAACACTTCCTGACGCCGGTGCCAGGCGACGAGCTACAGGACTATCTTAAAGAGCGGTTAGTAAGGAATGAATTATTTATCGCCAAATTACTAAGTCAGCAAAGAAATTTTTTTGACAGGTCGCATTTGATGTCTCAGATAATTCGCAAGATGCAGTGCGACGTCCACCCGCCACCTCTATCAAAAACGAAAGCGGTTTCTATGTCTCACAAGTTCGTATCAACTTTCGCGAATCTTACGATTCTTCCAGATAATTTTTATGATTATCTTTCACAGTATCATATCGAGGCAGCCTGTGTTAGAGCAATTAGAGACTGTTTGGAAAAGCATAAATCAAACAGGCTGGATAAATATCCCTGCGATACAGTCATTGGAATCGTTACTAAACACCGGCGGTTCATTATGGTTCGTCACGAATATAGTAAGGGAGGTGTTGAAGTATCGCTATCAGGAGGAACTGGACCAAGCCGTAGATTTGGCATTCGCTATTTTCCATCTCGATATCGAGAACTGTACATTAGATCTCATTCATCATATCATTCCACAATATTTATACAACTCGTTGCAGTACGTCTGAATTGATTACAATTAACAGCGATCTGTTCAGGGTTTAACCATTGGGTATCAAATTCATTTCAGGAGCGAAGAACTCGTCGAACCTCAGTCTTCGATACTAGCGAAGCTGTGCGTGTACTGTATATTTTCCACGTTAGAGTATAACAATTCGAACCCCTGCCGCGGGAACAATCGGAAACGAGTACGTCGAGATTTGGACGCCGATGAGCTCGATGCCCTCGGCGTGCCAGCGAACAAAATTTTACGATTGAACGAGACAGGAGATACTAACCCGATATTTGGTTCGCAAAGCCCGCAAGCTCAAGGACAGACCAATGGCCAGAAATCGGTTGTGCTCAGGGAACCCCTAATGTCCGCGTTGAACGGGTTGTTCACGATATTCACGTTTCTAGCTGGCAGGGACGGCGAGGTGTCGCAGCAAACCCATTTTATACTTCAATTTTTACGCCTGATGGTGCAATGCGGGAAAGATAGGACACGGATAGTATTACAAGGCATGCCGCAGACGCTGGTAAATTCAGTTTTCAACTTTCTACGTTCGATTACATTCGCTTCGATTAATAATTATTTAATTTATTTCAAAGGTACCCTGCCTATTGAAGGCACTGCCCGAGTTGTTCACGACTGACATTCTGTTAAGATTTTACGATATCCAGACAGCGGCTGGGAGGAAAGCGACGGCCCGTGATTTGTGCATGCTAAGAAATATCAGTCTGAAACCTTCGAAGTAACTTAAGACGACTTAGAAAATAGTATATACAACATTATATACTATAGTAAGATGTTGATTCTATAATTATTTTTCAAATACATGAATTTAATAAAAAAATATTTCTCGTGTTCCCTTCAAGAGTTTCAGGGTCGTGAAAAATCAGACGCGCGGTATTAAGAAAAGGTAATTCTTCCTTATACTTTATTCCTTTTACCTTCTTTAGACATATAAACACTTTTTGCCAAATTACTATAAATTACGCTTAGTATGTATGTATGTACGTAAATGTTACAATGAACTCTTCGAGGCAACGATTCTTTTTACACAATATTAACATGCGTATGCATCTGTTAACGTTCATCTGGGGCAAGTAAATGATGAAAATATTTCTATGATATTTACACGGTTTACAATGTTCTTCAAGATCGAAGACACGTCGATATGATGCAGTTAAAAGAAAGTTCAACGTACAAAGAATATTTGCGATCTTAAATGTATCTCGCAATTCGACACAATCTGTACAAATCATGAGATTCAGAGCTGTCACAAATATTCTGTGTACTATTTTACACTGGAAGCGCGAGTAGGCCCGATCCTAAGGAGACGCGTTTTATAACCACGGATGCCAGGACGGATCCATCCTGCACAAATTATCGTGGCTATTAGCAGCCGCGACCAACGTGCTGACCTTACTGTCGGTACCGTCGAAATTCGCTAAGGAATTCAACCTGGCAACGATCGCGTTAACTGCTCTCGTGACCATCGTTATTAAAAGTTCGCCTTTCATATCTGTAGGCGTTTGCGATGCATTTTCTGCGTCCTCCTGCTTCTTGTTGTGATCAGCGATCACCTCGTCTCGTAGGATCGCGCGGAGAATCGTGTGCACTTTGAATGACGGTTGAACTAAACACCGCGCTGTAGCAATGGCACTCGCGGTCAATGGCCCCGACACACCTGGACGGAACAATTAAAACCATATTAATTAATGTAACAAAGCGGAAAACAATTATGACTATAAAAGTTGTAAAACGATATTTAATATAACGATACGAACCTGTGCTGGTAAGGAACTCTAGTATGTTAGGTGTTAGTCGGAAAGGAACTGGTCTGTTGGCGTCCAACTCGCCGGACGTGTCATCGACGTCGAATTTAAAATAAGCTACGTTGATCAAACCCGAGTCCTGATGCACGTACATCATGTCCGGATTCAATCTCGTCAGGTGAAGCACGTACTCCGCAAAGCAGGCCAAAGATAATTGCAAGGTAAACTGCAAACGTAATTTGTATCACTAATAATTCTAGACTTCAAGAGTATTATAAAATCCGCTATAAATTAAACGTGAAGTATTACTATTTTTCTGAAGGTCCAATAGTCAGTGGCGCCGGGGAACGTTTTCACCGCCCAGTCTTTCAACATCGTCTTTGCCACCATCGTCGTTTGAACTTCTTTTAAAATATCCCTTAGAACTTGGTGACTGGCCTGTGCGCCTCGCGCTTGCACCGTCGCCAATCGGTCATAATACCTCGCGATCGGCGCATCGTGTTCTATCCCTAATTTCGCACAGCCTTGTTTGTAAATGTCGAGCAACGAAACCGAGGCGGGGTTGTCTTCTACCAATCGCATTTGCGGCGACACCGCGACAACCCTGGGCACCGTGAAGTGTAGGAATCTTCTTGAGGTCTCCTTCTGTTTAGCCAAGTAGTGATTCAGCATTCGCAGTAATTGCAAAACGCGTTCCTCGCGCCTCGCGTCTCCTAACCCAGCATCGTTTACGACTAAGTAAGGGTAGAGGCGCCCATTGTGGCCACGAATTCTTAATCTCCTAGCTGCCGTGTTGTGTCTTTGAACTACTTCGACCCTCGGCATAAACCTGGCTATCCTCACGTAATAATGAGAGTGCTTGGGTAGAAGGAACTCGCCTGGGAGCTCGACTTCGGCAGTTTTCAAGCTGAAGTTGCTTAGAAATCGACACTTCTCTTCGATTAAGAAGGATCTATTAAGACGATGATAGCTGTTAAAATTCTTGACCAAATCTTTTCGAATGGAAGACGTTCTGATACTTGCTTCGGTAATTGTTTCGTTTTCCCTTCGAGAATCTTGATCCATTTCTTCAGCTTGCTGATCAGATTATGCAGCAATCTTGCCCCGGGAACCGTGAAGTCGAAGTCGCTCTTGAACTGTCCCTTCATTTTCTGGAACACCGGGTCCTGAACGGTGGCTTGAGCTCTGCGCGCCAGAGATTCTGAAGCCGCCGAGCCGAACGTGTTGTTCACGTTTTGAGACGAGGATATGTTTTCTAGGATTCGGAAAATCCTTCTTATACTCTATCTTTCACGAATGATCGCCCGAACTCAGGCGACGTATACTTACCGATTCCTATGCCAAACGTCGAGACCAGTTTCTTCACGAAGTTCAATGTGTGCGGTGTTATCGTTGCCTCGCTCACCGCGCCACGATTTTCGAATGCTATCGCGTAGCACTTCGCCAAACCTTGCCTCAGCTGCCTCAAGACCTCTTCGTACCACGTCTCACGGAACCAGACCATCTGAAGCACCAATGTTTACACCAAAAAATGTATAGATGGATAAAAAATGAAGTCTCTTTTGTTAAATATATACAAACCTGATCCACGATTCCCTCTAAGCTAGACAATATAGTAGGATGAATGTCCCTCTGCATATGCATGATCTTGGAACACCTCCACATTGGTGGCGTAGCCCTAATCGGTCCCGTCTCAGGTACTCCTTGTTGCACATTTCCCACGGCTCCACGACCTTCTTCTTGATTCTTCCCAGCTGCCAATTCCGCGCTCTTGTACCTCTCACGTTGTTCGATCTTCAGCGTGAGGTACAGCGTTCTAATTGAGAAGTACACAGCCTGCGGGAACATCCTCCCGACTTGACTCAGTAAATTCAGGATAACATTCCCATCGTGCCTGACTAAACACATCAACAACTGAGGTATCCACGGCAGCCACTGAATCGGCGGAACCCCGACAGCATATTTATCCACAGCATCCATCAGAGATGATTTGTCATCGTCGTAAGTGAGCAACCAAAGAACTTTAGCCAAATACTTTCTGGACTTGGACTCGTTCTGATGTCTGCAGGCGTGAAGGAAGCAAGTGATCGCCGAGATTCCAATAGATATTTGTCTAGCATCTCGCGTGAAGATAGACTCCAGATAATCGCCCCACAATGCCCAGGCTTTCACCAACGTGTCATGCAATTGCACCGCGGCAGAGAAAGCTTTGTTCGCGTCATCAGATCGACCTAACTGCGATAACAGCATTCCCTTCAAAGCGTAAAACTCCGCGGTCATTTCTTTGGTGAAGTATCGTAAGTTCGTCGACTCGATCACTTCTAAACCTTCTTGCAACTCGTTCTTCCCGCTGACCGAGGCCATTTGCAGATAGCATTTGACCTGCTGCCTGATCTTCTGGAAACAGTCGACGATAGGCACGCTGGGTATCGTGTAAATCCTTGACAGGGAGTCCAAACACACGCCGCAGAGATTATGCTTCCTTGCTATCTTCCCGAAGTGGATTATAGCCTGAACGGAGGCATGCACTCCGAGCATCGAGTGATTCGTTGTTTGATCCTGCTGGGAATCGTAGTGACTCGAGATGAAGGTATAGTGATGCTGCCGCCAGGTGAAAATGTCCGACCAGTGGCTCAGATCGTCGGCTATCACAGGCAACCGGTTTCTCCAAGTCTTCACAATAGCTTTCATATCGTGCAACGACGTGCTTCGCCGTGCTTCGTGCAACAATCCCTGATGGATCTGCATCGCTTCTTGGAGTTCCATTATCTGTTGAGCTGCCTGGAGCAGCGGTAGGTGCACGTGGCTCACTATGTGAGGTAACCTTCGCCACTCGCGCATGCAGAGGCCAGAAGCTAGTTCCACGTAGCGTTCCACGGTGTTCAGATGTTGATCTTCACTGTTGCATATCGTTAGGAAGCCTCGGTAGAGATTTACCTATGAACATTCAGATTTAAACATATAACTCGATTAGTTAATAAAAAATAAATACCTTCCAAGCCATCTCCTTTGGGCAATTATGCTCGACCTGAGCAAGAGCTTCTTTCATCATCCCCCAATTAGGAATACGCCAGGAGCTCTCTAATATCAGGAAAGGATTCTTCTCCGCCTTTTTGCTACCATAATCCAGTAACAAATCCCACTGATTCAATTCTTTCGCACATCTTATCCAGTGGTGCTCCCACAACATAGCTTCCCGTTGTATTTTAAACGGAGCCGGGGTAGACACGTAGTCCTGTTTGAACTTGGTCATCGCGACGTCATAAGCGCCCTGAGCTTGTTCAAAGAATCCTTGCTGCTCCAAAGCGGTGGCTTGCAACGTTTCTTTGTAATGAGCATGCTTCTGCCAAAGTCCGGACCACATGTCTTCCTCGCACAGCAAGGAATACATGTCCGACAAGGAATCCATAATTTCAGCATGAGGACTGCTGTCAGGCTCGAAGTCGTAGCAGTCCGATTCTCTTTTTATTTTAAACTGGTTATTCCCGTTGTCGAACGCCATTTGCTCTAGACTCAGAGTCATCCTGTGCCAAAGATTGTGAGACCTGCCTAAGTATTTCATCAACGCTGGTCTCATTGGCACCGGCGGGTTGCAATGCGAGAGCGCCTCGACGAACGTTGCTATCGCGCTAGGATGACAATCCTTCTGAATGACGTGCGTCCCGCTGCAGATAAACGGAACCACTTCAGCGATCAAAGTATTGTGCTGATGCTCGTCCAGGATGCTCCAAATTCTTGGGAAAGTATCTAGCCAAACGCGTTCAGCCAGATTCGTATCCATGTGACAGAGCTGCGCCGTTGCTAATAACAATTGCTCGGTTCTAATTTTCTTCGCGTACTCTATGAACTCTCCTTGTTTGGCAATCAACTGCGTGAGCGTTGCCTTCCCGGTGGTGATAATTTCTTCGGTAGCATTCGTCGGATCCACCGTAGATAAATCCATGTCCAGGATCTCGTCCTTTACGTCCACAGACTCTGAAGGATCCTGAGGTTCTTCCTTTATGGAAGAGTATAACATGAAATTTTTCCGCTCCTCGCTGTCTGCCATGCTTATCACCGAAGTAACGCTTGGTAATAAAGTGTCCTGATTAGACATTTGTATCTGCGTAGTCGAGTTTGCGGTGACGAGGAGCAGCTCGATGCACTGCTTGATCCAATAGTGTGGACCTATCGCGTCCCAACTCTGACTGCAGATGATGTATAAGAGTCTATCGTGCAATCGTCGTCTCATCGAACCATCGAATACTTCAAAGAATTTCGCTCGTATCTGCGGTTGGACGCATCTCAGACCAGACAGAAACGCGGGTTCTAATTTCGAAGTTAACTCGGAAGATTTCAGAGTCTCATCCCTATAAATATAATTGACCAACTCCAGGAATTGCCTGTTCAGCTCCAGGTCATCGGGGAACCGTTTCTCCACGTACTGCATCATTTTGACCAAAAGAATTGACTTCTCTCGAAGGCTGGGTGCCTGATTCATCGCAATAGGGTTTTTATTCTTCATCCATTCTTCGAGCATTTTGGTAATAGCTTTCATAACTTTGATGTCTTGTGTTTTCTCGATCAACCCAACTAGAATTGAACCGATAAAGGACTTCCTCATCTCTACGCCCATGACGACTACACGATTTTTGACAAGATCTAAACTGAGAATTAATAACTCGCTGCCAACGGGATTGGCTTCTGCCTGAGCCGAGAGTAGATGATCTTTCGCCATTCTGTGAAGAACTCTCATGAACGGAGTTATCAACCTATCGATGTAACTAGGATTATTTGTACAAGCTGCTTTTAACATCATTAAAGTACCGAACAGAGTACTTGGAGTAGCCGTGGTATTCTTCTCATACGTCGCCAAACCGTCGACCACAAATTTGCCAACAGTCGTATACAAGGTGTCCAATTCTTCGTATTTAGATGCGACCGTCGAGGAAGTTGGCTCAGCGGGGAAAATAGTCATCAGACGAGACAATAAACCGTGAACCAAACGAATTACTTTGGTATTACTGCTCGCTATGCAGGCACCTATGCCCCTCTGCAAAGGCTTGAAGCTCGCCAATATTTGCTCCCTCTTCATAACACCCAATAAAAATGTCAGCACCTCCAGAGCCGTTGAGATATTTCCGTAGTTCGGTTGAGCACTGTCCACGCTGGCTAATACTTTATCCAACCAAGCTAACTTGAGATCGCACGATTGCGGCCAGACGTCAGGCTTCAAAGCCATTTTCAAAAGAGCTACGCATCGCCTCGACAATTGCTCCCCAGGATTCCCATGAACCGTGGTGACATCGTTCACTTGACACGCTAATCTAAGCAGGAAATTCAGAATCGCATCTGCGTGATTCCTTTCAATAGGCTTCGTCGAGCCTGGCTCTATCCTCGGCAAAATCACAGGAACCGCCGCACTTCCAGCAGCCGTTTGAGTCGTCATTCGCTTGGTACCGCCCGGATCTTCGTTCGTCGGTCGCTTAACGGAACCTGCTGCCGTTTTATTACCAGGGTCATTACTCTCCGCCTCGTCTTTGATCCTGTGCAATTCCCACTTGATGATCACCTCTGCCAGTTCAACGGCCAGTCTCCTGTGTTCTATGGTAGCCGTCGGGCTGAATCCCAGTCTCTGAATCGAGTTCACGATGTGCTGAACCAAATGGTGCCTCACGGGATAGTATACTTTATAGTGTCTGACTACTAGTTGAAGGATATGGAACAACTGTTGCATAGAATGGCCTTCCTCGACGATGATCTTCTTAGTCCAATGAGTCAGCATAGTATTACCATCCTCCATCCTAAATGGCATCGCGGGAGTCAGGATTTCCAGGGCCTGTCTGACGACGTTTCTCGCGTCGAGAGCGTGAGCTTTCAACAGACTGTGGAAAACCTGAAGAACTATCCTTTTGTGAATAGCGAACTTTGCAATTATGTGGCTGAGGAGCAGATGGCCGTGATATCTCGTCGTCGGGTCGACGCAATTTTTGCCCAGAAGGCATGGCCAGGCGAAAGTCATCAATCTTCGCAATTTATTGCCTTGCCTTTTATTGCTTACGTCGTGAATATGCTGCGAAGCTTGCTCGACGAGAAGGCAGGAGAATTGAAGCAACGAGATGCGAACGCAGTCCGCGGAACCAAACGGGTTGTCCGGATCGATGATCTTGCTGATGAACACGGACACCACGTTCTCTGGATTGTCTTGGTAAGGCATCGGCGCCCCTCCGATTAATTTCATACCCTCGCCTCTCTCGAAGCTTACGGCGAAGCAGGGGATTACTATCAACTGCAACACGTTGGCTTTCAACTCTTGAGACAAATTATTTGTAGGGAAGTGATCGACGAATCTGAAGAATGCGCTTCGCTTCCACTTGACCGTGTATTCCTGAGCGACGGTGTGCTCCAAGAAGTCTCTTAGGAATTGAAAATCAGGAATAAATCTGTCGCAGGTCGCTCGCAATAATTGAAACAATAAATCGATGTCGTTTGGATGATGACGAAAATAGTGTAACAAGATTTTTACGATAAGTTTCGGTTCCTTCCAATGACAATATTCAACGCTCTCTACTTTCTTGTGTAAAGCTTGGTATTCGTCGTTACACCAGATTTGCTTCAGTGCACCGACTAGTTCGCTCTGGGTCGACAGCCACTGATCATCGAATTTAATCAAGATAGCGATAATTTTGATAGCCTGGTGCTGAAGCTCGCTCTTCTCGTTGTGAGTCAGGTTCGAATTCGTTTGTGAATGAGCGAGCAGCATGGTTATCAGTCTCGCAGTACTGTTATGCAAAACGTCGCGGAACGGTTTACCGTCCTTCTGCTTAATGAGAAACTCCAAGTACCTGCTCCACTGTTGATCCTTGATATTGTTATCATGCAAGAATAAATTCAACGTGTCCGTTGGGTATCGCAACAAGAATTTCATCAGCGGGATACGGAACGGACTGGACACTTCGACCATCAATGATTTCTCCGTTTGCAGAACGAGTCGACAGAGTATATCAATGAACACCGGAGTGGCAGCAGGAATCTCATGGAATATCCCAATGATCGTAGCTATTTTCTGCTCGTTCTCGCCAGACTTCGAGATCCCTTTATGCGTCTGGATTAAATTCTCCAGAAGTTTCTTCAAATGCTGTAACAGCTGTTCGCAGAGAGCGGTGCTGAACGTGCTTGGGAACA
>SHCU01000120.1:176061-199107 GCA_004307685.1 Ceratina australensis
GAATTTCATCAGCGGGATACGGAACGGACTGGACACTTCGACCATCAATGATTTCTCCGTTTGCAGAACGAGTCGACAGAGTATATCAATGAACACCGGAGTGGCAGCAGGAATCTCATGGAATATCCCAATGATCGTAGCTATTTTCTGCTCGTTCTCGCCAGACTTCGAGATCCCTTTATGCGTCTGGATTAAATTCTCCAGAAGTTTCTTCAAATGCTGTAACAGCTGTTCGCAGAGAGCGGTGCTGAACGTGCTTGGGAACAGCTGAGTCAAGTACGAAAGTCTCTTGACACAGTTCAAGCTTAGATTCCTATGATCACCGAGAGTCATCAGCATGGGTCTCATAATAGCGTGAACAGACTGCATATCAATTTGAAAACCAGCTATGAACTTCTGCATGCACTCGAACGCAGCCTCTTGTAATTCGGCGTTCGGTTTCTCCAGAGCTTTATACAGGACTCCAAAA
This sequence comes from Ceratina australensis, assembly GCA_004307685.1. Lineage (NCBI taxonomy): Eukaryota > Metazoa > Arthropoda > Insecta > Hymenoptera > Apidae > Ceratina > Ceratina australensis. The sequence continues at coordinate 176,531 of SHCU01000120.1, forward strand.
ATTCTTTCTCTACAGGATACGATATAGTGACACGCGGCTAGGGCCCTCAAGGCCGATTTTCTAAGTGGTATGAGATTGGAAACGGATTTGTAGCAAGGTAGCTTGTTCAGATTAGCGTCCTCAGCTTCGCTAAGTGCCAAGAGCTCTTGGAAGAACACGTCGTGCTCTGTCAGATCTATCGTGAACAGGCGTGGATTCAGTGTAGTGCAGAACGTGTTTCCATCTATCAGGCCGATCTGAGCATTGGCCGGCTGGTGCCTGAGTAAATGTTTCTTAGGCGGAATCATATCCGCCAGGACTTCTTTATGTGGCTCCATTACCTCAGTCACGGTTTTATTTTGAATCTCGGCCAGAAGCCTCAACGAAGCCATCGCTTGTTCTCTCACTAAAGTGTGCGGCGATGTTACCTGCCTCACCAACTCGTGAGTGACTTCGTACAGGCTCTTATTTTGAGCCTCGATGAGCTCGGTATTTCCATCTTGGATTCCGGGGTTCACACAGACCCTCAACATCTTCTCCAAATTCGCTTTCGCCATATCTATAGCTCCGTTCGACACTTCCTCCGTTAAATCCATCATCACGAACATCAGAGCTTTCAAGAACACGAAGAGATGATTCAGTACCCATTTCGTTGCCATTCTTTCGAAGAGGAACTTGATCGCGATGCAACCACCTAGCTTAGCGTACCAAGCACGCTCGTAGCAAAGGGAACACATTTTCTCGGCCAAATATTCCATCAAAGGCAGCTGGCAGGCTCTTTCTTTTGATCCAAGGATATTGGTTGCAGTTTCAAGAATCAATACAAGAGCGAGATGTCCGGATTTGTACAATTCCTTTTCCTCGTGACCCATAATCACGGCCAAGGCGTCGATGAGAACCAGAGGATCTTGACCCTGCATGCGAATCTGTTTGCCAGTTAAATAGAAAGGGCCAGCCTGTTGCGCTATGGCCACCATAGTGTAGTGTCTCACGATCGATACTACGGTACCCAACACCGAGTGCCTTAATTCTTTAATTTCGGCCGCGACGAATAATCCAGTCAAAGCTGTTTGTTGAACGTTCCTCGCGACAGCGTCGGGGCACTGATAGTGAGGACCGCGTTGATGCGGGATCTTCCCTTCCTTGAAACTGGGATGCATCAGCAATTTATGCAGAACAGCATTATTGTCGTCTAAACGTAACGAGGCTGCCAAGTAGCAACTAATCACTTCCCAGCATTGTCGTCGATAAAACGAGTCCGTTGTATTAGACTTTAAGGCATTGAACGCAGTCTCGATTACTTTCTCCACTGGGAAATCTATTGGCTTCGTAGGTTCTTGAAAATAAACGACGATTGCTGGCGAGTTTGTCTCTCGGTCATTGTACTCGAGTTTCTGCGGTTCGATCATCATTTTCCTGTTACCGCCGCCGAATTTACCGAGCACGCGGAACGCCACGTGCGCCTGGTCCGTCGAATTGTGCAACGTTCTCCATAAAGCTTGCATCAAGTCAGCTCGCACTGGTTGTATGTGCTCGTAAAGGAAATCAGGCTGAAGATTGTCGACGCACAGCTCGAGAGTCCGTAACCCTTGGCTGACCAAACTGTAGCTACCGTTCAGAGCTGAGACCAGAGGATCCATCAGCATCGGGAGGTAAGGGAGAAGAGAACTGAGCCTCACAGGTACTGTCAGGCACAACTCGACGAACAAATCTTTCATGTGTTGCCTGTGCAAACCCGACTGCAATCTGTTCAAACCTTCCAACATATTCGGGAGCAGGGGTAAAAATTCTTGATACAAGAGATCGTGAGAACCGCCGCCGATAGATCTGAACAGAGCTCTTAACAAAAGGAAATAGTTATAAGGCTCCTTCGCTGACATGGCTAACTCTATAGCTCGATTAACGATCTGATTCAAATGCGGCCTGAGCATGTGTTCGTTCTCAGCAGGGAAAAGAGACACGCTGCCAAATACTAGTTTGAACAATCTCAGATACAAGTTGCTTCTCTCTACGTTCGAGCCCATGTCACCCATTCTCTCTAATAAATACTCAACTAATATCGTTGCGAACGTGGACGATATCGTCGGGCTTGATAAAAAGGCACTTCCAATAATCTGTAACGCGCAATTCTTGAAGATCCTCTCGACCATATAGTCGATCGACGTCGAGAATATTTCCTGGAATGTCTGCGGGTTCATTTGAGTAAAAACGTTTCCGAACAGCTCCAACACTTCCTTCTCCTCTCGCGTTCGTATCGTCTGAGACTGAGCCGGCCTGCCAGGCTGCGCTATAGCTCCGGCAGTCGGTGGGCCAATAGTATAGATATCTAACGCCGGCAAAGCCCATTTTACTAATTTAATGTACACGAGGGTCTCCTTCGTCTGAAACTGATTCGACTGCGTCACCTCGCCGGTTTTACTGTTTATACAATTCGCCGTGATGGCCTTCGCGCCGTGCACCAAACTTTTCACCAGATTTCTGTAATCAGCTACATTGTAGCTCATCGCCTGTGAAGAGGGAAACCCGAATTTCGACTTCCCGGTCTCTTTCTCTTCGTTCAGATCAGGTATAAATAATTTACAAGATACCATCTGTACGGCTGTTGGCAGGCTCTGGTCTAACAAATTTTTACTGTAAAGATGTACAGCTCTGGATACATCGCTCAGTGGTAGTAATAGTCGAACGTGATGGACCAGATCTGCCAGCGTCGAATAGGCCAAAGGCCTGAGGGATTCGTGAGTGGTCCAGCCTCGTCCGATGAAGATATCCTCGTCGAAGAAGCACTCCATGTGCGGTATGAACTTGTTTCGTAGATCCGTGGCCAAAATGTGCCTCGACGCGATCACCAATTCTTTTCTCAAATGCGCCACTTCCATCGGGCACAATGTGAACAAACCAAGGATACCTTTCACGAGTATCGAACTGTGTTGAGACACAACATCTTGATAAACCCTGATCACGTAAGCAAGAAACGACAGGGTTTTGATCTGGGCACCCATGAAGTCGACGAATACTTCTTTGTTGAAACCAGGGGATGCCCGATGTTGCGGGCTCGGTTGCAGAGTTATGATCGTTATCACAAGGGGTATGAAGTCGGACACATCTTGATGAACATTCTGCTTGTACAACTGGTTCATGAGTACAACTATAATAGGCAGTTCTTGAAGAACTTTGAGAGAGAGCACCGCTTTCGGTATCAAATTGTACTGAAAGAAAGTATAGTTCATGAGAATATTATTTTATTTAGTTTTAGAGTATTCTGAACATTTACCGTCACTACAGTCCCGTCCGCTGCCTTCTTCTCGCTCTGTATGGCCGTGATCGTGAACGTTTCCTTCAGCAATGCCTCTATATTTATTTCTGACAAATCTTCTACTTTTAAGGGTGGTCGAGGCTCGAATATTTTTGGCAAGTTCTTTGGTAATTCACTGTACACCGATTTTACAAATTGCAAAAAATACTGTATCTGTGAATAAAATATTTTTCGTAGGAAACTAATACGATTGCAGTTATTCGTAATTAAATCATCTAATTACTTCTGGGTTGAAAGTCGGTTTGTACTGTTTGTGCAACTCGATGATGATCCTCAGGCAAACCAGCACGTTCTCCTCGTTATCAGTCTCCAGTAATTTCGACATCAGACTTAAAATTTGTTTCACGTAAGGGCGTAAATAATCGTTACTAGGTAATCGGTGGATCATCTCTAAAATCAGCTTTCGAACTTGCTGGATATTGTACTCGGATATGAAGTGCGGTTCGCCCTCCTGAAGTATCTTTAAAAAAATTTTCATCATGTGATCAAGAAACGCCGGATACTGTGAGGAACACATGATGACCTGTAATTACAATTAATATACAAAAAAACTGATCGGTAAGCTCTTCGAGAAATAATTGCAAGTTCAGATGGCTCGGTTACCTCGAAGTTCTCCGACAATTCTTGAGCGGCCTTCAGTTTCAATTCATCTTTCGAAACTGGATCGGCCAGCATGGTCACGTACGATCTGTACGTATTCATTTGCGTCACTGGATCCGGTGGTGCCATTTTGATCGTACAATCAATGGTTTTTTATCTGTGCTAAGTCTGGTCCATTAGAAAACCTGCATGAAATTCGTAAACATCACTCTTTCGCTCAGGGAAGGAAACAGAATCCTTCTGAAGTTTCTTAAGCGTTTATTCAATTTTTACTGCGTCGTCATTGTACTTTAAAAAAATACGATGGTGCAAACACTATAGTATTAAAATCAATGAGGAGCTTATTGGAGTTCGTAAACAACCCCTGGCAACCACTTTGCTGGCCTCATCGCCTACCCTTAATTGAACGTTTTAAATTAATTACACGTCCATCCCATAACAATCTCTCACGTATTCGTGGCACCTTCCGCAAATTCGTGAAAAGATACAGCATAACTTGGTGATTGGTTCACGTGACTCACGGGGGTGAACGCGGAGATGTTAGGGGTGAAAGAACATATATTCACAGCCTATAAATGCTCGCGAAATTCTGGCCACGATCTCAGTACGTTTGCAATGTTGTTGCTAACTTGATAAAGTTCGTTGAAGCGAAATAAAGATTCTATTGGGAACGTATAAAAATGGATGAAGCTGTTATCGACTCGATCTTCGCGGGATCATTAAAATCCCTGCCACCTGTTAGCTCCAAAATCGTCCGAATTTTTACCAGCTCTACTTTCACCGGTGAGTCAATAAATAATGAATCGTAAATCTTGTCTTCTAATACGATGGCTATTTTAAGACACGACAATGGAAAGGAACACATTGATGGCGCAATGTTACCCCAAGATCAAAGACTATTGCAGAGAAAAGCATGGATTAGAGTTTCAGGTAATAATTAATTATATTTGATTAAAAATACGAATTCAGTTTACCTTAATGTGTCAAACGTCTGGAAACGCAGTATCAATGTACCAAAATCTGTGCTATATGTGCATGATGTAGCGACCTTGAAGAATTGATTTTTATTGGTACCAGGTACCGTCCCACTGTATATGTATAAAACTTTTCCAAAGTTCGAGGGATATACTACGAATCTCAGGCGTTGAATTTAAATGAAGGGAAGTAATTATTCAAATTAGAACTAATTGCAGGTGGTTGATATGAGATGGGGTGTGAGGGACGAAGCCACCGACGATCATATGACCACAGAGCTGTGCATGAGGGAAATTGAGAATTGCCAGAGGCTTTCGATGGGCCCGAACTTTGTGGTACGAAACAGTAATTAATCTTAGTATTAAGAATAATATAAAATGGATGAAAATAATTTGAAGGTATTCCTTGGGCAAAAATATGGCTATCGTCCTATCCCGACATACATCATCAGCTCGGAGTTAGAAATGTTGCATTCAGAATTAGAGAGTCAGGGAGTGGATGTTAGCCTCTTTGATAAGTGGTATAAGAAGGACAGCAATGCTGTACCACCGACGAGCATCTTGCAACCGATATCATCGATCTTGAAAAATTTTAACAACAAAGTAATCGAAGTTTCATTTAATATAAAAAAATATAATCGACCATAAACTATACAAGCCTCAATGTAATTTAGAGAATACCAAAATTGCAACAAGAGGATCAAGCCATTTGGTGGGACACGATGGTAAAAATGCAGAAACTGTTTCGAAAGGGCGCACAGTCATTGTTCAACAGCGGAAAATTTGACAAAGATACTATGCACAATTATTTCATGTCAGGTAGACAAATAAAATAAACGCGACCGTTTCGTTTCATTTTCAATTCTTGTTCTTTATCAGTTACCGAAAGGGAAGTGATCAATGGAGTACTGAATGTAAAGAATACTAAAAATCACTGTCTGGCGTACATACGGTACATAAACAATATAAATCTGCAAAACTTGAGGAAAGCCAATTTGTTCTTGGATATCGCTAACAGAAGCTTGGACAACGAAGCTTCGAAATTATTAGCAAATCTGAGAGACGAGAGGCTCCCCGCGAAGATCGAGAGCACGAATCTGCAGAGGTAATCCGTTAAGTTCTCGTTCAACAATATCGCAAGCTTAAAAGTTCTTACCCTTAATTACTGTTTCGTTTATTCTTGAAGGTACACCGTAGAGTGGATAGGCCGGGAGGGTTTAGACCCGGAAACTCACAGTGAATATCTCCAACATTTCATAACTCATTTTTATCGGAACATCGTGAAGCTAGTGGATCGCGCGATGAGAAAGGAGGACAGTTCCGCACAGGGGCAGATAATAACAGAGATGCTGCAGCATCTGCACGCCTGCAACAATTCGGTCCGAGTACGTGTGATAAAATGTAAATAATTTAGAAAGACACTTGGATGGAAAATGTTTCAGGTGTTTTACGGGAGGGAGGACACGTTGGTGAGAATCAAGGCGTACATGTTAGGCGACAGCGATAAGCCTTTGGTATTGTACGGCGAGGGTGGATGCGGCAAGACTTCTTTGCTAGCGAAGAGCGCTGGTTTGACGAACAGCGCGTGGCTCACTGACAAGAAGCCAATAAACATAATTCGATTCCTTGGCACCACACCGGACAGCAGTGCTTTAACTCCCATGTTGATCTCAATTTGCCAACAAGTAAGCAACGGCATTATGAACATTTTTTTTTTCTAAACATCTGCAGTCTATAGATTTTTGAAGAATATTTTAATTTGTATAAAAATAATGTAAATACTATATTGGGTTCTCTTTAGATCTCGTATAACTTTATGTTACCATTCGAAGAAATCCCGGACGACTTAGTACCATTGACTGCTTATTTCAAGTATTTATTAACTCTGGCAACGGTCGAGCAGCCGATCTTGCTGTTCTTGGATAGCGTCGATCAATTAACAGGAGTTCAGGGAAATAAACTATCCTGGTTACCTACTAGACTTCCAACGAATTGCAAAGTATGAAAATAACTTATAATTCAATAAAAGACCATTAATAATGACCATCGTTCCTCAGATGATTTTATCTTGCGCTGCTGAAGAATCGAACCCCGTGATCTCTCGCGATTATCAATTGCTGCGTCGCATGATAGATACCGAGGAGCACTTCATCGAAGTCGTTGCTTTAGGCGAAGATCTTGCCATGGAAGTCATAAGGTACTGAGAAAAAGGAAAACATTTTATCACGCCAATACATTTCTAAAAACACAAATGACTTCCTTGCCAAATAAATTATGTTCATAGAATGTGGATGAAAACGGCTCACAGGNGTCATAAGGTACTGAGAAAAAGGAAAACATTTTATCACGCCAATACATTTCTAAAAACACAAATTACTTCCTTGCCAAATAAATTATGTTCATAGAATGTGGATGAAAACGGCTCACAGGGATCTAAACAATTACCAGTGGCGTCTCGTGGCGAACGCTATATCAAAATGCTCGTTACCTATTTTCGTGAAATTAGTATTCGCCGAGATATGCAGGTGGAGGAGCTACACGAAACCAGCTGACACTCATTTAACTTGTACAGTGATGGACAGTATAATGATGCTGTTCGAGAGAATTGAGAAGCAGCATGGAAAGATTTTAGTGTTTCATGCATTGGCTTATATCACCGCTGCGAAATCAGGCCTGTCGGAATCCGAACTGGAGGATTTGATCTCGTTGGACGACAAGGTTTTAGACGATGTGTATCAGTATCATTTACCTCCGGTTAGAAGGATACCACCGTTGCTCTGGACCAGAATACGAAACGACTTGCCTAATTATTTGAGCGAGAGGGAAGCCGATGGTGTCAGCGTTCTCAATTGGTATCACAGGCAATTTCGAGACACGGCTAAGGAAAGATACTTTAAGAATATGAACATGGCAATGTACTTCCATTCGATGATCGCTGATTATTACCTCGGCATCTGGGGAGGTGGACGACCGAAACCGTTTAAATATACAGAAATTCAGAGACACCGGTAGATAACTGATTATTTAAGAATCTTTTTTAGATTTGAAGGATTTTATCATAATTCGATTTACAGATTTAATTTGGCAGACAAGGAAGGTGTAGCGGATAGGAAGGTGCCAGAACAACCATTGGCGTTTTACTCGAAAGAAGGAACCATAACGAGATACAATTTAAGAAAGGTAAAAATCTATCGACGTGATATACCATGGAAAAATATTAAGAATGATATATACTTGTACTAAATTTTGAAGACTACTACTAGATTTAATAATCGAATCCCTCATACTTAGTTTGGGGAACTACCTTTTCATCTGGTCCGATCGAGACGATTTAACGATTTATTCGAAAACGTTCTCTTCAACTACGAATGGCTCCACGCGAAACTAAGTTCCTGCCCGCTGCAATCGGTGCTCTCAGACTTCGAAGACGCGTGCAACTTCATCGACAACCAAAGCATTGTCAGGTGCAACGCTTGAAAACAACTTAAAATAGATAAAAGTATTTTCAGCGATATGTAACAACAAAAATTCTATTCCAGAGAACTTATGTTAGTCGCCGATGCGTTGCGTTTAGGCGGCGCAATTTTGGGCTCGCATCCCGATATGCTTGCGCCACAATTAATAGGTCGATTGCTGCCGGAAATCGGTGGGAATGTGAACGTGAAAATGCTTCTTAGAGCCTGCGACAATGACGGCGCGAAGAATTGCGCTCTGCTTCCAGTTTATCATTGCCTGCACACTCCCGGAGGACCGCTTAAAGTATTCGACCCGAGAATAATTGAAAGCCGTCTCGTCTAATCCGATGAATATTTCAGTACTCGTTGGAGGGCCATCAATTCGCTGTGTTCGGGTTTTGTCTAACGTCGGATTACCGTTACGTCGTGTCGATATCCAATCGATTTATCACATGGGATTTAAGCACCAGCGATATGACCAGGGACGTGAATCCTGGGGTCGAGGGAATCATGCAGAACCTCGTACTGAGTCCTGATAACAGATACGCCACCGCGTTTACCACCAACAACCAGGTACTCTCACAATCCTTTTAATTCATACCTCAAACAACGACAATTATTTTGTTTAATTAATCTGAGGGTAATTTCTTAACAGACTGTCGTTTTAAATACCTTGACGAGTGAATTTGTTGTAATCGATAATCCCCTTCCGAACGAGGATCCAGTTTACGGAGTGCATATGACAAATCATTTTGTCTTCATATATGGGAAATTAGGATGGTGCAGATTTGATCTGCGAGGAAATTTGTTAGAAACGCGGACGAATCCGGAGGATTCTAACAAGTGGCCAATTCTATGTAAGAAATACTAAGAGAATTTATCAGTTTAGAGAATTCTAAGTCATGTTTTATGGATAGGTGTGGAACACGCGAATCTGGATGACTATATAATAATGTTCTGGTCTGGGAATATAGAAGAGACCAGTATGCTCTTGCACACTTACAGGAAAAAGGGATCACTGGATCCTTTGTTATTCCATAGGTGACATTAATTCCGAGAATCTGTTCTATTTTACGTCTTTTACATCAATATCTTTTTTACAGCGTCATAGTACTGACTAAGAACAAAACGGTTCTTTACGCTTGTACCACGAGAGAGGACTATCGAGTTACGAAGTATACTTGCGACGAAACTTCGTCCCAATGGGAGAGAGCTTTCGATATGCCGCGAGCATTCAATGACGACGTTGAATACTTGTTGCAATTGAAACTCGATAGGGAAGAGGAAATGCTTCTGGCCACTAGTGCCAATGGTTTCGTCGTCTGGTTCTTGGAAAGTAAGAGCGACGCTTATGTTCTAACGTTGCCGAACGGAGTTCGTAACATCCGTACCAAGATGCTCTGTTCAAACTCGATCATGGTCAGCGGTACCAAAAACTACGCGGTCGCCGGTGTGAGGTACATTCAGCGTCGCAATTTTCATTATTGCATCAACAATTTTCCTAGCATCGAAGGAAAAATTTGTACGTCTTTGTATTTGTATTTGTACGTCCCTTCCTATAGGAAAAATTTGTACGTCTGGAATCTGGAGACAACAGAGTTAGTAAAAGTGTTAGACGCGCATTTCGCGAGGATTATTCAACTCGAAGCGCTGACTGTTGGGAACTGGAACAGCGTGGTAACATCCAGTATCGACAGGAGCGTGAAGGTGTGGAACATAAACAATATTTTCGAGCAGGTTCACGTGATAGACAGACACGAGTTGCAAATCGACATGATAAGGTATCGGAGTTCATTTATTAAACGCGGGTAACAGTAGGCTTCACTCGTGCCGTTTCTCTCTGTAACGAAAGCCTGGCGGAGGAATGCAATTTGGCGGCTATCGTGACCAGAGACTGCGTGGGGATTTGGGACCTGCAAACCGGGAAGTTGATCTCGAAATTGGCGGACAGTCCTTTGGGCGCGATCGTGACACATGCTTGTATGACGCACGATGGAAAGTCAGTATATGTTTTTAATCATCTAAAGATAGTTAAGAATAAATACACTTTATAGATGCGTCGGTAGAATATCGAATTTTCTATCAGACTTCTCGGGTTCTAGATATATCGTTTCGACGGAGTCAGGGAACGTTTTAATTTGGAACAGAATCACGGAGCAGGTGTTGTTCAAAGAGGAACAGCAGCACGTGAGGCAGTTGACGTTGGTCGAAAATTCGACGAAATTTATGGCAGTTTCGAGGCCGAAAAATCCTGCCGGTGTCGAAATGATGAAAACGATCGCTACTCTGGTCATGAGAACCATTCCTGGTATTATTAATGATATCTAATGATCAATAGCCTGTACTTCGACCAGGGCAATTTATTAACTTTAATTAACAGATGGAAAGACCGTGTTTACTCTCGAATATTTAGTCCGAAGTCAAACTGGTACACCGTTTCGAAATGTCGTCGTTACTTCGGACAATTCTTACTTGATCGCACCAGCGGCTGACAAGGGTAACAGGGACTGCGTTATTATTTATAACGCGAGGACAGGCGCGTTGATAAACAAAGTACCAGTGAAATTGCCAGGATTCAAAGTAAGATTAAATCACCTAGAAGATTTTATATTAGACACGAAGGATTTCATCCTTCTCTTTGAAATATAGGATATTCTTTGCGTTACTCCTATGCCAAACAAACCACATTGGGTAGGAATAATCGGGTCTGACAAGGGTACTATTTTGGATATCAATAAAAAGAAGTTCATTCGTACAATCCCGAAATGGAGTGGGAATATTAGCAAAGATGGGAAATACACTTTATACGCACCAAGCAGGTAACTTCTATTTTACTAATTTTCTTTTATCAGATTCTGATGATATGAATTTCATAGAGGTGGTTTAGAACTTCTGGAGTTAAAGAAAGGCACCACAGTGAAAGTTTATATCCCAAAGGTGGCAGAGGGTGTGTTCACTGTAATATCCATGTTCAACCACACGGATGAGTATGTTCTCTATTATCACAGTGGAAGGAAGACTATAAGAGTGTTCAGGTAAATACGAAGAGAACTTAATTAAAAGGATATGCTATATATTTTTACGTGGTTCATTCACAGGTCATCAGACTGTGAAATGATAGCGAATTACAGGGTTCAAGCAGAACTGAGTGCTATTGATAGCACGTACGACGGTAAAAGTATAGTGCTGGGCACTGTCGATGGCTGCGTCTCTGTTTTAGCTATTGCAGATCCAAACAAGGAAGAGATGAAGGAGTACGTGGCGAATTTACCATCTCGAGATGAGAATGTAAGTATGCAATAACAATCCTATTAAGTAGTAAACAAAAGTAAACATGTTTTGAAAAAAATTGTAGAAGCTATAATCGGGCAAGAGATGTTTCTCTGAACATTCTTATCATCTTATCATGATTGCGAAGAATCGTTCGACGTTAAATTCGCTTTATTTACTGTACTTTCAATTGAACGAGTTTGTCAACTGTAGGCGTAGGTTAGGGTAAACACTTGCCGCATTGTTTGATACGAATGTTCAAGATATATTATCAAACATTGAAGATCGTTAGTATCCGTCAATTGATTTTCAAAGCATTCAGGATTCTCGGCGACAACGTTTTATTATAATTTTCCTCAAAGTTTACGTACGTCGCACGATGTCCCGCTCAAAGACGAAATTAATCAGAAGCTTGTATGTAAGCGAACAGATTTCTCCATGCAGTTAAAAATAATTCTAATTTTTAATAATATCGTCGAGACTTACCCCTCTGTCCTTTTGTTACGAAAAGTAGAAAATTATACACACAACAAGGGTAACAAACTCGAAACGATCTCACTCAAAACACTGAACCACGATATAATTCCTGCCCAGCTTTGCGCTCGTGAAGTATATACTCGCTGCCAACATCGTAACAAAAAACCACTGAAACTGATAAATTTTCCTAAGTAACCGTTCCTTTGATTGGGCAATCACATCGGCAACAATTGTCTCTTTTGTTTTTACAAACTTTCCTTCAAATTATGTTTACATCGTATTCCAAAATTCATTCATCGAATTTAACGTGGAATTTTTAATATATAAAAACAAGGTTCAACAGTTTTTATAATCTCTGGTTAATTAACAGCTTGTACAGTTTTTTAAAACAATAATTATCATTTAGGAAGCAAAGATATGTAATAATTGATTCAATATCTCTTTTCAGTGGAAAAAGAAAACTGAGAAGCAACGCGCGGCGATCAAGTTCAAAGCCGCTGCTCGAATCGCCCGAGTGGCTTACGATTTAAACGCGATTATAAGGAATACGAGCGTAGCTGAGACGATCGAGGAATTAGATGAAAACGTAGAATAAGTTTTATTCCTCTCAGTGAACGTTTTTTATCGTAGAAGTTATACGGTAGCTCGTTCTCGTCTCACATAAATAAACATAGAAGCGAAGGAATCACAAGTCGTAGACGTTGATAATAGAATTTATATTACATTTATTTGCGTCTTTTCATGTAATTAATTTTTATAATCTTTTTTTCTTTTTTTTTCCTTCTCTTACATTGTTCTTCGCGTTTGACAAAATCAGAGGGCACGAGACGTTTTCTGTTTCATCATCGCGGATGAAAGTACCCCTAAATGCATCGTTAGAAGTCCGGGTACCCTTGCACAAACCGAGCGCGTTGTTTCCGTCTCAAATAACAATTTCTATCAGCTCGCTTCGTGCAAGAAGGCACCCATTCGTTTTCATCTCGTAATGTCGTACCGTGACCGAAAGCGTCTCGTGCCGACGCAGGCGTGAGGTGATAACTGATTTTCGTTTACAAGAGATCGACAGCGCTACAATGAACGATTAAAAAAAAAAAAGAAAACAAATGGTATTACAGCGAGTGAACGTAAAATTTCAGTCAGTATCGAAGTTGAATGATCCGTGGAAAAATTTGTTTCGTTGATCGATTTGTTGATTCCTTATTCACTCACATTGACAGTGTTAAAAAATATATTGAACCGTTTCATACGGGCTTAAATCAGACCATGATAACCGATCGGTATAGTTTTAAAAAAGGTCGATACTTGTATGGCAATCGAATCGCGCTATCATCGTGTAGATCAATGATTTGTAAACTATTAAACGTATCTTGTAACAATGTTTTAACTAAACTAAAACACACCTGCATCAGAGCACACGTATTGAACCATTGTTCCAGTTGAACGTAAGCTTGTATCGCAGCCTATTAAATTAAAATAAAAAGCATCTCTCCGTTCGCCGGGGATCGATGCTGCCCGTTTAAAAATCGAGTACGGCGCGTGTTTCTTTTCATTGGTTTACGAAATGCTGCGCATACAATATATGCTCAATGCGTTTTGGTATCTGGTTTAGAATCCAGGTAATTAATAACTGTGGCACTCCGATTTCGCGCAGTGCTCGTTCATTCAAATCAGTTTGAATTTATTCTATGATGCTGATATTCTCGACATGTTTATCTAGTGATCGTTTGTTTTACTTATTTCTGTTTCGTAATTATTCTGTTATTCGTCGTTTCCTACTTTTCCTCAAGGACTGGAACTTCTGTGAAAGCATGGTAGCTTTATTTGTCGTATAGTGCCTTTTTTTTAGTTTTTATTGCATTGCACCTCCTTTTTGTTTCTGTTGTTGTTGCTGTTGCTGTTCCCGTTGTTGTTGCGCTTGTTGGGACGCCTCTGTATCTTTAATATGCTTTTCCACCTGCGGAACAAATGAATCCTTATGTCGAGAATTCCGACATTTCATTATTTCAAAGACACTCACCACTTTTTTTACATGTTTGTATGCCCCGGATTCTGTGTTTCCATGTACGTTGTCCACTTTGTAGGGCGGTCTGATCGTGACATTGTCGAATACAACGATATTAGCCCCGCTCCACGTGATTTCTGGGATAGTCTTTGATATAGTACTGAAGAGTTTCTGTCCCTCTGGAGATACTCCGGCCTGCAGAGCCATTACCAGTTTCTTCTTCTCTTCAATTTGATTACGTACTCTTCTGTTCAGCTTTTGCAAATTAAGGCTTTGTGGTGGTTCACTAGTTGTAGGACTAACTTCCCGCTTGACTTGGACTTCGGATACCAATGATAAATTTACTATGTGCACGTCGTTTAACGTCGGTGTCCCACTTGACGACGGACATTCTGATTAGCATTGGTTAAGGAACTGTTGTTAATAGAGCTGAATATAAATTAGTAAATGATCCTGTCACAGGTACAGGTCCCCTAGACGTCGAAATAAATTCTCAGCCTGTAAATACATATTTCTAACATTCCTCGCACGCTACTAAGGACCCGATAGTTTCGATTCGCGTTTTTTACGGTTAACGAAGGCGAAAGTGCTCGCGCGATACGTGCATGTACAACCGAGTGCTGGGCAATAAAGTCAATGGGGAATCCAGCATGGTTGATTGAATGACGAAACTAACCTGAACAGTGTGGCTGGTTAGATGTTCGCCAAATAATTGACAAGCGTTATCGGACGTTTCCCACGCGAAATCACGAATTGTACCGTGCCGGGCGTTCGCTGAAATTCGTGAGGCCTGTCGTAGCTAACTGTAAAGTTATTTACACCGCGGCAACGTTAACCGAGCGACGATGATCGCTGGCATGGTATATACCCGTTCGATACCGACGTTAATCGGCAGGAATTCACGAGAAAAGGATACTCAGGATTAGCATTTTAGTCTGTGGATCGAATGCTAACACCTCGCCCTCGATCTCCTCCTTGTAACAGGTTTTACAGGCCACCGTACTCCCAATGCTGAAACAATCGTTGGCGCCGGCCATTTTTCACTACGAACTCAAGACCGCGGACTCCCTATCGCCATCTGTCCCGATTTCAAATGTCCACGAAATTCGTGCCATTTTGCGCCATTTCTACTGTAGCCACAGGACGCGGTTCATCCCTCGGTGGAAATGATTAGGATTATTCGGAAGAACAAAAGAATCAGGCTGCTCAGATTGTTGCTGTAACGGTCAGAAATTAGGTGAGAAGCTTTGTTACAGTTGTTTCCTTTCGTTGTTTATTCAAATTAGAACTCCGCTTCTTAACATTCAAAGCTTACTCTCAAGTTAATTTACTGTAAATTAATGTTCGTAATATTACGTGGTTGATCCGTGTTTATTGTGCGAAGAATGACTTTTTATGTAGAGATAACGTTTTGAAATAAAAGTCAATATCTTATCAAGCTTAGGAGATATTGAGAAGCTCGTAGAAATCTTTAAAGTAAACCTTCGAAACATTTTATTCGATATCGAATATCCTAGTTCGAGTGTATCGGCCATTTTTGTAAATGCTTTCAAGTTTAATCGCAAAACTGTTTTCGAAGGTAACAACAACCTCGATATTCTGTTATTAATTTAATAGCCTGATCGCTGCTCTCTGTTCCCTGGAAATATATCATAAAAAACAGTTCATCGCTTGTAAACAATAAAGCCTTTGTTCCATCATTTTTATTTTCGCATTTTCATATTGCAGGCATCACTCGGTTTCGTGTACGTTCGGGGTGACTCGTCGGTCATCGGCTTGGCGGGTAGTTAGTCGCGTGGCTCCATCCGCTTTCAGTTTATACATGCCTCTCTGCGAGAGAAGGTCGTGGGTGCAGTTATCATCGAGTCTACAAACTCTTTTCGTGTTTAATAATTACTAAGTGTCACGGACAGTGCATGGTTCCTAATCGTGAGATCGGACAATAAATACAGCATGAAGCGTTCTACTGCGTGTTCTTTGATTACATCGACGTCCTCATCGAGGTAAGTCAATCGCGCACTTATAATCCTACTCTATCAATCACACTAATCACTTAAAATTGTAATTAATATTGTAACGTTTAAAGTGATAACAATTATCTTATCCATCATGTAATACCGTTTTTTGTAGAGATGTTTGTCACAATCTGTCTAGCTTATGAAGAAACTCGCCATTTTTATGAGTAGAACTTCTAGTTTAATATCAAACTTAGTAGGAAGTAAGTTTTCATTCCAAGAAGAGTGTCCCCATTGTTTCTTGGCATTAAATCGATGTTCTTTCCAGTAAGAGAAGACGTATTGGCTGTTCATAGAAATTAAGTTTATTTATTGAATCCGGAAAATACTTTATTTTTTTTGAGGTTCATTTGATCGTGTCTTACGAGAAAGTGAAGGGATCTCGTGGTTTTCTTCTACTGAGGATTGAATAGCCTNGTTCATAGAAATTAAGTTTATTTCTTGAATCCGGAAAATACTTTATTTTTTCGAGGTTCATTTGATCGTGTTTTACGAGAAAGTGAAGGGATCTCGTGGTTTTCTTCTACTGAGGATTGAATAGCCTCTCGTGAAGCTTAGCTTAATACGTGATGGAATATCTGTCGACTGACATTTATCGGTAAAAAGCTTTTCGGTAAATCTGATGTCACATAATGTCGTGGGAAGGTTAATGGATACAGGGGATGTTAACACATGTGATATTCGATATGGGTTACTCAAGGCTTCTTTGATTTTTCCTTAGATATCAGCTTCATTCCGCTCGGTTCTCCGGTATCAATTTCCTTTTTCATTTTCTCAATTTCGTAACATCCAATATGAAAAGTAATACGCGAAGTAGCATTGTATTTAAAATTGAATACTTAATAAGGTGCTGGAGTATCGGGAGGAAAGAATTTGAAATTTCAATATGAATGGCTAGTCGGAATGCCTGGAACTTGCAGGTCACAGTGAAAAAATATTTCGGTTACATCGCTCGAGGCATTGAATTCGTGGAATAAGAATTTTAGAGAAACAATACGCGAGTTAGCCCAGCATTCATTCAAATGACCTCCGACTGAATTCGAGCTGGTGAACCCGGTCGAAATGGTGCGTAAAATTCCACGTTAAATAGTTCTTGACGAGTCATTATAATGCGCAGTATACGTACATACAACGCCTATCCTCTGCCTGCAGTAGTATTGAACAGGGAAGATGTAAACAAGATTCCGATTGCCTGCAGAATCATCCGAGATTAGTTCATTTGCGTTTACACTGTACATGTATTTGCATTCTAATTACGTTCATAAATTGTTCTCACCAACGTGATTGTCACACGGATCGCGATAAATCTTTTCTTTTCACAAACCTCGCAGTTTCGTTTGACAGATATCGATTCTTTTTATTAACGGGTACCTAAAATTTCCCAAAATTCGTGAGACAGCAGTTTTGTATAACACAATTCCATCGATTAAAAATTGGGATGAAAGTCATCCGTTTCCTGTGACAATATTCGATTATCGATTCGTGTCTATTTTTTTTTTTAAATCTCTTCCTTGAAATTGTACTTCAACGTTTCGGTCTGTCCGTTCAAAGCAAATCCGGTCTCAGCATATTGGCTTGACCGCAGTTTGCCATACATCATTTACGCGAGACGGGAACATCTTCACATGATAGTTAACCAGAAGGATTAATGCTTTCCAGCGTTCAATTAATTCCATTGTCATTGTTATCCAAGCATAGCAATAGCCCATTCGACGTACGCGTTTTCGATAACATCTGACGCCCGCATCTCTTGCCCCCCCGATGCTCTAATTCGATCAGATTCCGGCCTAAGGAGACCATCCGGCAAACCCGTGAAACGCGATCAGGAGATACCCGGCCACGTGAATACCCGATAAATGGGAAAATAATGCATATCGGCGGTGGGTGTGTCGCGTCTCTGCAGATGTATAAATCATCCGCCACCCGTGTTTCTCCTCGCAATAACGGAAATTCTCTTAGCTCTCGCGCGACAAATAAATTTCTTGTTTACGCCTTCGGATCTCCATAAACGTTCGCAGACACCGGGACGCTCCGCGACGTCGATATTTTATTGCGTAGACGTGACGTTGCTCGTTAATTTAACGGAGCGTTTAATTGACGGGCAATCGCGTAATCCGGTTATCAATGCGAGTAGATCGCTGGATTACTATTAACCGTGGCTAATCCGCGGCAGTCCCTTCACATTTTACGAAGTCCGAGGAGCGTCCTTTATTAATCGGGACATGGAAACGGTTTCAGCGGTCTCGTTGTCGGTAGAAAAGCGTAACGAGTACTTTACTTCCTTTCATTGAAACAATTTAATGCGTATCACCTGCTTCTATAAATCAGTAATAGTTTCTAAAATACTATAGCCGGTTTAACAATTTGTATTTTTAATAATACGTAACACTGATAATACAGCCATTCAGGTTTTATCTAGGAAGCCTTGAAATTGTTTTTTCCTGGTACATGCATAGT
Organism: Ceratina australensis; assembly: GCA_004307685.1. Taxonomy (NCBI): domain Eukaryota; kingdom Metazoa; phylum Arthropoda; class Insecta; order Hymenoptera; family Apidae; genus Ceratina; species Ceratina australensis. Next base: position 195,073 of record SHCU01000120.1, read on the forward strand.
TGCATTTCTCTGGCCGGACAAAAATTACTCGCAATTATACGGGTATGGTTTGTTTACAAAGCTACTGACCAACGGACCGTTGTTTATTTTTAATCAGAGATGGGAACAGGTGTGAAAGGATGTAACTCTGAAATTGAATCCAGATTTTGCGTTGGGAGAAACTCCCTTTGTTTTGCGAGCTACAACCAAAACGTTTGTGCTTCGATGAAAAAATGTTGAATCGTAGCGCAGCGCAAAGAGGCGCGTTTTACGGGAGATGGATGCAGCTTTTCGCCAACGTGATCAGATTTTTTGCTCGTTTCGATGTTCCTGTGTAAAAGGGAATGCATCGAAGGCTCGTAAATAGAACCGCGCTTGGGTATGTGCTGGAAACGCGCACTATCGCGGTGACATAAATCATTGGGAATTTCCGTATTGCAGCATTGTTTAACGCCCTTTTACCCAAATATTCGAACCAGGCCAAATTGAGAGTTTTTTTTCCTTTGTTCTCACGCAATCGACATCCCTGGGAAAGTTTTTTTTATCGAAACAATCCTCATTTCTTATTTAATTGTAGGTGATTAAATTTTGTAGTTCATTATTAATTCGTTGCTCTTTTAAAATAAGAAATAATTAGGGGATTAGATCGTGAATTTCTGTTATTATGCATACCATGATAGGAGCTTTGATTCAATTAATCCAACCGCGATTACGTTTTGTTTGTTTCGTCAGTTTGCGGTAGGATTTTATGTAACGGCGTGCAACGTGTGCGTTACGTGTTTGCGAACGAGCTACTGCGATTACGAATGGTTGTCCCGCGAAGCACTGAAAATTCAAGCGTCGCGCCCGGGACATGCAGGAGAGATTCTACCTACCTAGTCCGTGTCCTATAAATACTCGTTTATTGCGAACACGTGGCACTTGTTTAGATGCATAAATTAGAGTTCGTTATCAAAGTTCTAGCGCGTATCCCGTGAACCGACCCGTCAAACGGATAGTAAATTAAGTTCATCTGAAAACTGGCCGTACACTTTCATACCCTGATCCCTTTGAGCCTCGCGCGTGTCCATCCTCGCAATTCTCGATTCTATTAATTTTTCATTAAGCCTCGATTTATTTCACTTGGAATGTTTTTTAAATCACTGCATTTTTTATATTGCAGTTTTATTTGATAAATTCTACACGGTGAAGTTAGTCAATTTTGAAATGCATATTTATGGACTTCGCTAGTTTTCACGTTAGGAAAATTCCACGTGCTAAAACGATTTTCTTATCAACGTTGATCATTTTTGTAATAAATATTATTTCCTCGCATTTTTCCAGGGTTTCTTATCGAACGCCATTAGAGTTACTTACCGCGCGTATCCGCCAGATCCCGAGATATCATTGACCGAAAAAGCGTGATCGCGCGCTGCCAGTAGACCCTTGTCATCGAAGATTCATTCGGTTAGCCAAAAGTACCGGCTTCGTTTGGCAGTGAGCCCGTCGTGTATTTTGAGGGCAAAGGAGACCCGGTCGATCTCTGTTTTGACTTGTTGAAAAACGGCCTCTATTTGTATCTACGTAACGTTTCGCCTATTTTCGACGTAGGCGGTTCCACTCCGTCCCCGTGTATCTGTTCCTCTCAAAGAAACATTTGATCTCTTTTTTTCTTGTACCAGCGGTAAATCTCGATTAATGAATTTCGTGTTAACAGAAACGATTAGGATGTAAATCATTCCGAAAATACAGTTACGCTTCGCTAATCGTAAGGTTTATCCGGTTAGCTCGTCATTAAGTGCATTCCAATTAAGAACCAATTAAACCTTTAGCATGGAATTCGAGCGAATCTCGTTAAGTTTTCTCCAACGTGCCATTCAGGAAGTTCGCCGAGCGAATCGATCGTTATTATCAGGGTTCCCGCGCGGTATCCGTACGATTGTAGTTCCGTAATTAGGTGTGGGCCAGACTTAGCGAGAAGTTCATAAGTACAGTCGTCGCGGTCGTTGCGAAATTTTTCTTAGCACCGGTTTAACCTGCTCGTCGAAGTTTCGCCCGGTCGAGTTTAATCTTCAATTACCGGGGCTCGTTTCCGGTCACGGTGATGTCAAACTTACTTCGATTATCGATCACATGTTCACCGCGGAGACCAAGTCCCACCGTATTAAAACAGTACTCTGTTGACAATCAGCTTCTACCTTCAGCCTTGCCTATTTAGTATTCATTTTTTTGCCTCGAATCCGCTCGAAGGCTACGTGTCACGAGAGACTTGACCGGCAACTTTTTCCATTTTTATACGCATCGTAAATTCGTGACGCTCATCACTTAATTTATTGCGACGAGAGAGACTTTGTACCGTTCCGCTAACCGACCATATCTTTCCATAGATTTGAACCCTTTGCGCTCGAAGAATTTTTCTACAAATGTTTCGTGAATTTGTTACATGCAAATTAACGTGTCAAAAGTTATTAGTAATTTTTTCTTTCTGTATTCCTTAAATTAATGCATACAGTGGTACCTGGACACACGAGTTTAATTTGTTTCGTAACCTTCCTCGTATGTCAAATTTCTCGTATCTCGAAGCAATTTTTGTACAGATTCGGACAATTATTCTGAACCCACAACTGCTTATGTGTGAGTTTCCTAGCGGAAAAATATTCAAAAATAATAATAAATCTATCATTTTTTTGGCCTTATTTTTTCAGTGCTCGGTCTGGCATTAATGCTGTTAGCTTCTGATATAATTTTGGCCTTTCGGAATAAGAACAGTTTCAATTACTTTTGAATATTGTTCCGCTAGGGAACTCACACGTAAGCAGTAGTGGGTTCAGAATAATTGTCCGAATCTGTACACGACACCAACATGCAGCAGAGTAGTGTGCGATTCCTCGTACCTCAAATCTTGCTCTCATCTCAAAACAAAATATCGCTCGCTCGGCGGCTTGTATCTCCAAACACTCGTGTATCAATGTACCACTGTATATGAATTTTATAATAATTAAGTTTAACTCAATCAATAATGTATTGAAACAGCAATTATTTGCCTATATAACAATTATTTTATAAAGCAGATGGTGACTGAGAGTCACCTCTCGAGTGCAAAGGGTTAAACGAGGAGGAACGAATATAATTGATATCTATTTTGACATAACGTGGAAATATCGATGAACAGGTCTAACAGCTATTCCACTGTCGGATATTAACAACGATCTAAAATTAGTCGTCAGCTAACGAGGCTTGTTTTTAGCGAGCGGCTCCGGAAACGAAGCTCGGCTCGTCGAGACGTAAAGAAAGTTTGACGGAAATCCCGTCGCCTCGTCAGACGTCATTTGGGTAATTACGCCCGGGTAAGATTTCGCGACATCAAGATCCATATTCCCCTTTTATTATTATTATGGTAGACCGCTTGCCTCACCCTCAACCCGGAAACGAGCTACCTTCGTTCCTAAAGCGCCGTCTGATTTATGGGCTCACGTTTCTAATTGCGGAAATTACGAGCAGCTTGCGATTTATTATGGATGGAAACTAGACGTGGGCTATAACCGCGTCGATCGTTACATAAAAACCGTGCGCTATTAATGGGATTGATTACAGGCTAATAAAGTTTAGACGTGTCTCTAAAAGTTTAGTTCATACGTCGCAGCGATTAAGAGATTTTATACGTTTTATATTTCGGTAAAATATGCATTATTTATGAAGGATTAAAATTGGTTAGTTTCATTTTTCAAGCCGCGACGTAAATTGACTTAACAGTAATACTGTTGATACCACCGTGGCTCATTAGCATTATTATTTCATAAAAACCGTGCCCTGTTAATGGGATTGATTACAGGCTAATAAAGTTTAGACGTGTCTCTAAAAGTTTAGTTCATACGTCGCAGCGATTAAGAGATTTTATACGTTTTATATTTCGATAAAATATGCATTATTTACGAAGGATTAAAATTGGTTAGTTTCATTTTTCAAATAGCCGCGACGTAAATTGACTTAACAGTAAAACCGTGGATACCACCGTGGCTCATTAGGATTCTTATGCAAAGTTTGCAGAAGCGTCGTTTTTCATCCATGATTGGCGTG
>SHCU01000120.1:208866-222144 GCA_004307685.1 Ceratina australensis
AACTGCGAGAAACCGAGCGGTGTTTTGCATTCCTTCCACAAACTTGGGTTTACGCATGTTTTCTTTTTATTCTCGTACCGGTATTAAAAGTTCTCAACTACTCGGATTCCGGAAAGAGCTTTGTGCGTTTAACAGAAGGTACTCTCTCATTGAATTGCGGGGCGGAATGGAAATAAAAGCAAAGTTAACGCGCTCAGTATAAAAGTTACGCGAAAATATTCGATTAGCAGTCGGTTGTTCCCCTGAGTGCGTAAACTTGTTCGCCAAGGGCTTGTTTTATTTACACGAGCATCGTACATTTAGGCGAGCCGAGTAAAATTCTATACAAATTTTTCGGATAAAAAACGTGAAACAATTGCTTCTCAAATTCTTGGAACAAAAGAAATTGGGAGGAAGCTTCTTTGCTTAAATTAGTTTTACGAGAGTCGTTTCCTGTTTGGCAACCAGATCGGTAGAATACTTTCTCTTCCTTCGCAAGAGTATCCTGATGATTTCTCGTAACGAGGACTCTATCGTTGTGGCTCGGATTAAAAAGGCTAAACGTTGCTCGTAAAGCAGACTTCCCGTGCGTCTTGGCCTCCGTCCTTGGCGCTTGGCCCGGTGACAAGCATTTGAGAAGCTCATCTCAGGAAGTTTTTGTGTTCTCCCGTGTAGTTACGCGCCTCCGAAATAAAATTGTTATTTTTACGAAATCCCCACTGTTTGCCAGTAAAAACAATGAGAACCGTGGATCTTTTTTTCTGTCAAAACGGCGGTATCGAGCTGCTACCCTGTTCTGTGCGAACACGACATTAATCTTTCTTTGTCGTCGATTATTTTAGATTCAGGATAAAAAATATCTATGATATTTTTCGGTTTCGAAACCCGAGCACGAACGTCCAGCATTTGATCTCGAGATTTTTTAGGATATCGATGGCCGTATATATTTAGCAGGTTTTATCTATTTAGATTGCGTTGCTCGATTCCCGTCGCCGTGAAATGGAACGCGACGGACAGGGGGCTAGAAAAAAGAAGTAGCGTTAAATGCGACGTGGAAATAAGGCAATCACTAGGCTGGAATCAGATAAAATGGCAATAAACTCGTCGACGATCGATATCGTCGCAAGTAGCCAGTGTAGCCGGAAATTCTGTCGTTTGTCTTCCGTTGACACCCTCGGTGTTGATCCAACTGGGCTGGTGACTAAACAATTACCGATACCGATTAATGTCGGTCGAACCAATTTTTCCCCTAGTTTCACTTGAATTTTCTTTATTTTTAAAATAATTTCCCGGTTTATTTCATATCATAATTATCAAATAAGTACCAGATTTAATGTCTTGCTTAAAATAAATAATTACATTCGCGATCAGATCAGTTGAAGTAAAAAACGAACAGGTGGTTGGAAATGTTAATTTAATAATCGTGTCAAGGATTTAGTAATAAGCTCGGTCCGGACTTGTCCGACCCGCGATGGTTTATACTACTTAATTGTGGCGTACCTGCCAGGCATATTCAAGTTCCGTGTTCTACACGGAGTTCCGTGGAAGTTATTCAAGTTCAGGATTTATTAAGCTACAACTCCTTCGCGATTATCGCGCGCTGTTTCTCGAGTCACGAAGTTCGCGTGTCTCACGTGCGAACACCTCTTCCCCTATGAATTATTTAACGCGGATTAATCGGCGAATTCTTTAGTTTAAAATTCAACCGCGATACCACTTTAAATTCGTACTCCTTTTCCCTTAAGTATATTCCCTTGTTATAAAACCATATCGAACTTCGGTTTTTAAAAGTTTATCTCGCAGTTCCAAGAGTTCGTTCTCATTGTCCGGCCCGCAACTTTCATACCGTGTTTCCCTGCCACGAATTATCTTCTTTTTTGAATCGCGTCACAGACGCATACCGCGGAATTGCTCAGCTTTTAAACCAGTTTTTATTTATATTAACTTGTTCGTACATTTTTTATCGCATCCGCTGTGTACACCGGATTATAACGAAAGTCATATTTTTGTTGCACAAAGCGCGAGTCGTAAAAAGCCTCCTGCATACACGAGATTGAACTTTTTCGAATGAAGATTATATTTATTCGTGTTTTCACCATCGTATTTCAACCCAGCTTAATCACGCTTTTTGGTCTATTCATTTAGCTTTTCCAAAAATTTATAACGAGTACAAGATAATTTTTTCCTACGCGTATGAAGGCTTAAGAATGAATTTAAAAAAATTTTGTATATTTATAAGACATACAAAATTGCGTTAATATTTATTAAAGTTCTGACAGATGATACTAGAAAAAAGAACTTGGTTTTCATTGCTCAAGTATTCTTTTGGAATTCATTACAAGAACAATTTTTAAATGAAAAGTTCTCTTTAGTTAATTTAAATCTTAAAGTAGCCAGGAATTTCTCGCAGTCTCGTCGCCGATTGCACCTTTACTTTCTTAACGAGCAGAGAGCATATTTCGCTCACAAAGTAGGTAACAACGGACAATTTGTCTCGCGGGCAGCTACTGTACGGGTAAAAATACCGTCGCGATTACATTTTTTCCTCGCTGCTGCTGTTCCCATGCTCGCCGACATTCTTGTTCGAGTGGCAAATGCCCGGCGACGACAATAAAATGTAAAATGCGGAGACGACGCACAGCGGGTAGGAAATGTTTCGCACTTAAAAATAGTCTGCCTCAGTGTTTCAGGTAACTAAAAGGTATTGGATTCCAAGCTTCGATGCAAATGTTTAATTTATTACTTTCTATTCAATTTCTCGATTAGACTGAAAAGTACTGCGTTAAAAAATAAATTTGTACAGGATATCAAAGGCATGCAGTAAAGATCAATTCCTAATCTACAATCAACTAAGTATTTTATTTTCATCGAAAATAAAAATAGAAAAATCACAGATGTAAAATTGATATCGTAATTTCGTTTTCTGGGTCATTTTGCATTCTGCATCGTTTTAACCGGGCGTGGTTTCACAATATTCGGTTGACAAGCCATGGGCGGCGACGTGACGAAGGGCACATATTGCAGCTTCATTGGGGAACAATTGTCTGATAATTCGTCGCGATGCATCACGCGTGACGCGACGGTGCCGCGCGCACTGTCGAGAATTGAAGCGTGACGCTATTTTTCCCTCTCGGTTGATCGATCCGGAAACCATTTCCCCGGATAGAATGATGGAGTGCGAAGAAACTGCGCCAAGAATATTTCGACCAGTCGATCTCGCGTCAACGAGGTTCTATCAGTTAAAATTGTTGACTTCGTCCAAATATAATTTTCTCTAAACACAGATTTATGTGAGAACATGAAATTCTTTAATAAGATTTAATATGATGTTCATGAGAAGTATTTGTGGGTCCAGGCACTGTTCTAGGGATTCGAAGCCGTCTCGTGTATTAAGACTTGCTTTTGCTTTCCAATTTCGACCGCAATTTTGGATTCCGTCGTCGTGTCATAAAGTTTGATTGCAGAGGAAACGGGCACCCTTTGGGTGATTCCGGATCCCCGAGGGTAACGCCGGACCGTGACAAACGCTGCCCGCTAATAAAATGATAATAATGCCGCGATATTACACGAGACAGCGAGCCGTTCGAAATGTTCTACATCGAATAATATTCAAATGAAGAAATCATGTAAATCGAGGGAGAGTAGGATTATTATTTTTCCCTGGATTCCTTAGCTGCAAACGTCTTTATTACTTTCGTGCCAGCGCAGGACTTAATAAATAATTCATGCAATCTGTGCATCTAATGGTCCTTTATTTCTGCGACTCAGCTGCGGAAATTTTTCAATTTCCCTGTCCAATAATCGTCTTCAAATTGCACGCTATAAAAGTTTCATCTCCAGCGAGACGGTAAAGATTACCTAGGAATTCAAATCGAATGCCCGAACATATTTTCGGAACGTCACCCACGAGATTACGTGGATTTGATCCTTTCAGTGACACTCCTACGGAACCCCTATAGAGTCTCATGGGATTTCACGCAAAAAAGTCACCGGATACTTTGATGAGCATCCATTCGTATCGCGTCCAAACGAAAATAGAGGACGATGGTGCTTGTCTCCCTCCGCGGGGACAGTAGTTGCTTCTTGCCAGACATTGGCCGCCGGATGAAGGAATCACATGGGATCTCGTAGTTGGGATTAGATCTACGCAACCTTGCTACGCCTGACCTTCCTAAATTACACCTACCGAATCTCTTCATGGGTAATACACTTATCCAAATGTATTCTATACTCACCGAGAATCTATTAAATTAACATACTTTTTTCCTGTTAAAAAATAGATTCAAGTATCAGCATTGTGTGTGCAATTTAGGCTAGATGATAATTAGAGATAGAATTGCACTTAAGAAAATTGACCAATGTGTCGGTCGACGGAGTATCTGGTTTCTTGAGATGCAAACGCGGTTTCCAGCGGCAGCATCTAATCACACGGCGTCTTATTAGATCTTCGGCAATAACGATAGCGGAAAAATAGTCTCCTTGTTACGGTACCGAAACGCGGACGTTATCTCTCCTGAGCGCTGGGCCGGTGAGCGGCAAGCAAACGGGATAGAGTACAATTTCATGAAATTTTTATCAAATCCTCTGCATTCTCGTGCGCCATCGTTTCCTCTTTGGGAACGTCTTGGAATTAGAACGGTGGCACGGAAGTACAAATGTCTCTGTTATGTAGCAGATTTATTTTTATCACCAACGATTTTTTTTTTCTTCTCCTCCTCCGGCAATCTTAATATCGCATTAGCCGCATAATAAATGGTTATTGCTACGAGATCTATCTTGGGAACGATCTCTTAATTTTAATCCTAAGGTGATTTAGTTTTCACCGGCGTTGTCGTCGAGTTAGCCAGCCTCGCGTTCTTTAAAGAGGATGGCGGACTCGAGCATTGTTGCCCACTGAAAATAGAAACGGTATTCATTTTATTCCTTGTCCCCAAGCTACGTTTGTTCTTGCGCGAACGATATTCCTAGATGCCTTGCACGCAATTTTCGTCTTTTCTAAGAATTTCATTTTTGTTCAAACGAATATTAAACTCCTCGGCTCCTCGTTCGCGTTTTTAAAAGACACTCGCATTGTATCATTGCGCATATTCAGATTCTTCGTTCTTGTATCCCGAATTTGATTCGATATTTAACACTCACGATTTGTTATCTTATTGTGTGCATTAACGAGGCAAGTTTGGAGCATTCTCGCAGTGAACGGAAGCACGTGCACAAGTGCATAGATTTTCTCTTGAAACTTCTTGAATTACCTCTTAGGAATCTTTATCACAAGTGGCCTAATTTACCAGAAGATCCCATCGACCCTGTAATGAAACGAAAATACTCTCCCAATGCCAAACACTATCTCATTGATCGTGTCGAATTAGAAAGAAATAATTCGTACGGATCGCTGTAGTAAATCATAGGGTTAAACCCTGAGAGAGTCGGATCGATCTTTTCGGAAATCGTTAACGGGATTGTAATTCGAATCGAGAGCGTCAATTTTCACGGTAATTTTTCACCGGTCTGATCGACGAGTGGTCATTGCGTCGCGCCGTTATCTAGTTCAGCGTCGAGCTAAAAAGCATCGGCGAGGAGTTAATTTATTGCCGAACCGTTCGGGTCGATCCTCGGACGTGATATTTCACGCAAAGCGATACCATCGTGTACATTCAGCCGCGGTATCTCCTCCTTGAAAATTTGTTAACCGAACAACCGTTCGCCTTGATCTCACGATAAATCATATCAAATATTCTCGCGGAGATCGTCAAAGTTCAAAGGTTGAAGATATTCATTCTCGAATAACACGATTTATTGTCACGAGGAAAATTAATTAATATCGAGTCGCGAATGCCTTCGCTCAAGGTTTGTTAAAATCGTAGTTACGGAAGTTTATCGTGAGTAGCCGCGACGCGATGGGTTACCGGGCCTTTATAAACGAGATCGCCGGGCACTTGGGAAACATTTACGAGTTTTCCATGGTACCGCGGGATTCCCTATTAACAAAGTTAGTTCGTAGTTGCGCTGTAAACACGCATAACCGGAGTTACAACGACTCTAAAATGCCACGCTCCCGTTTCTTAAAGTTTCGAATTCATACTTCGTAGAAGTTTTAATTAAAACAATTGACATGATAATTAATAGCGAGTAAAAAGTGTCGGATTCAAATCGTTTTGAGGTAAGATATATATTGATAGAAAGTGGAACATCTATTTTGGCACACCAAGAAGGATTGGCATAAGTGATCAGTATTCAAGGAAAATCGATGGTTTCACAGGAAATAGAAATAAACTGGAGGGTAAAGGGAGACCTAAATCCGTGCAATCTGGCATCAAACTCCGGCGAAGGTAGTAAAGGCACAAGATAGTATCTGAACTGCAATTGGTTGCAAGCCAGGCTTCCGAGGAATAGAGGTAGTCGGGTTGTAAGAGATCTCGCAGATTTGCCTTTCGATGATAGTAACCCTATCTGAAAATTCTAGTCACGGTTTAATCCCCAGGAACGAGCGCGGCATACTCCGAGGGGAAACGTGACGATTTCACGGGCAACAGACCACGGTGATTCGCAATTTGTAAAATGCTCGGTCGCCGTTTAGTCTGACTCATAAGAAATTCGTCACTTCGTTAAATCAATTTGCCAGGCTACTAATTTTATCGTTCTACTTTCGGAAGAACAGTTTCGAGTAGACGTCAACTTTTCGGAAACATTTTCACGGCTCATTTCATCCGCCAGCTCAATTTCACACTGTTGGAGTAATACGATTTTATTACATTTTCCTAAGGTTACCTTTAGCTCGCAACGCGATTTTTATTTTTCTTGTCGTTCTATATATTTTTAATCGTCTTACTACCTTTGTAATTAGGAAATTTAATTCCGTCTCAGATCATCATTAAATTCTAAAGAAGTTCTTATCAGGACTACATTAATGAACAATCCGATTAGGATGTCAAAAGTATCGCGTGGTTATTTGTCCTCAATAATTCAGCTTGTTTCAAAGTTTACTGAGATCCCACAGCCATGCAATTTACGGCTGATGCGATTGGATCCTTCTAAGTTTATCAAGTAACTTTCCAGCGAGAAAAATTCTTGCATAATATGTTAACAAGATGAGGAGAAATATTAGTCATGAATTCTTTTAGAATTGCTAACTCGTTTTTATGCTAAATCCTATGCTGCTTCTTCTTCAAATGATAAATCTACTTCGAATCAAACTCCTGTATTGGCTTATATTATGACCTTGTAATTGTTCTCATAAATTCATTTTTTCAGCTGATTCGATAAAGTTCGGTGAATTCCAATAAATATTTAATATCATCGGTTATCGGTAATCGTATTTGATAATAACGTTCCCTGTTGTTATGACTAATCTAATAGAAAACGTGGGGGAGCATTTAATGGACTGCATAATAGTGGTAGCCGCCGGTGTTGTATAGCCGTTCTCTAATTGTTTCATTATGCATTTCGCGTGGTTAATTATCCCGTAGAATAGGCCGAAAACGGCGGCGGACTGTACTGCGCTCATTAATATTCATAAACGCAATTATTCTTCGCAGTTTTTCGTCGACTTTGATAAAACCTTCGTTAAAAAGTTTCTCGCCGTTTCTACCGTCGTTAACGGTCTCAACCGTTCGTCGAGCTGATTTATCAAACGATTTTTTAAAACAGGCCACCTAATTTTGTTATTAATCCGTAAAATGGTCGTTGCATTAAACAGAGGTATCACGTTTCCGTTTTATTTAAACGCGCTAATCTACTTTCGAAACCTTCTTGTGTGCAAGGTAAACGGCACGAAGTAGCGGGTAGCGCAGGAGAAATTTTCATTCCGTGACTAGAATCTCGAGTTCTAACACGATTGCTTCGGGGATGATCGATGGTCTCCCGTTGCGTTTATTTATTCACCTGTAACACCGCGGGCCCGTATTGTTCGTCGGTTCCCATCTGGCCTGGAACTCGGTTACATACGGAAGCGGAAAACCATACTCCGTTCGAGCGTGGATTGAATTCCATAAACGAACGCGTTACTGAACGCAGAAGGATACTCGTAATCGATTTCTCGCGGCGGGCCATTTAATTAAGCGACGATAACGAGATAAAGCAACGATCTCGCGTGACCGTGGTCATCAGGAATTGCATTAGAATGCCAAGCACTGTTTTTAATCAATGGTACTACGTTGTTTACACTCGGAGTATCATCTTTCCACAAGCACTATAATTAAAAGCCAGAAAATGGCTACATGTTGTACTCTTATATTAATAATATCTCTTCAAGGTTTAAGAATTTTTTATACGTTCCAGAAAAAGAGTATTAAGTATGTGTACGTCGGGTGCTTGATCTTTCCATAAGCACTATAATTAAAAGCTAGAAAATGGCTACACGTTGTGCTCTTATATTAATAATATCTCTTCAGGGTTTAAGAATTTTGTATACGTTCTAGAAAATAGTATTAAGCATGTGTACGTCGGTTGCTTGATGTTTCCACAAGCACTATAATTAAAAGCTAGAAAATGGTTGCACTCTTATATTAACCTTTTGCACTCGAGAGGTGACTTATAATATTTATGTTAATTTATATCGAATGATGTACATTATAATCACTTAATAAAATACCATATGGAGTAACGATACAAGACTCATTGAACGAATGTTCTTTTTTAAGATATAAAAGAAAAATGTAAAAGTAATAGATTCACGAAATAATGGTGAGAAAATTTCTCGAGAGCAAAGGGTTAATAATATCTCTTGAACGTTTAAGAATTTTTTATACGTTCTAGAAAAATGTATTAGCATGTGTACGCCGGCTGCTTGATGTAGTTATCAAAGCTGAAGCTCATTGAGGACATCAAGATTAATATAGTCAGTAAATCATGAAGGTTTGCAAGTACGGAGTGGATCCAAAATTTCATCGTAAACAACCGGGGGGATATTACCAGTTTCTAGTGGGAACGCGGCTGATCGGGTACACTGATAATTAAGCAATTACCGCGGGCGGAATTAATTAAGTAAGCGTAGAAACAGTTGGGTCTTGACTTCGTTCACCCGCTGCGTAGCGGCAATTGCAACGCGCCGTCTGCCATTTTAATTAGTGTTCGTTATTAATTGCCCGACTATCCGGGGCGCGACTTAAATTGAATGCCACTCGTTGTAACTGTGAATGGGTCGCTCCTTCTCGCTTTCACTGAGAGAACCGTCGGTCCTGCTCGCAGCCAGTCCTCAGAAATCGATCCGTAAGATTGAGTGGCGAATGGAATATCGACGTGGCTCTCATTACTTGAAATAAAAAGTATCAAGCACTGTCTGAATGACTGTATTAACTTTCGGTACTCTATCTGAAAGTCTCTCGTTATGCATCCTAAAATATGTACAATCTTTAAATCAGCCTGCTTCATCGCGTTCTTGCTCGAATGTACTTCCATTACCGTACCTCTCGGAGAGTTGCGAATTAAACTTCGTAGATGGGCTATGAACGTCGAGTAGAAATCGTGAATGCATATTGAGATCTAGAGGTCTGAATTAGAGTTGGCAGTGAACGTTTTCCCATGGAATTTATGAAACAGAACTTCGTTACCGAGGGGTTGAAATTAATTCAATGTACATTTTACTATTAAATATAGTCTCCCTGTTTTTCTTCTTTTTTTATATTTCTGAGGTATTAAACGGTCATTAGTACCTCGTTCGCTGCACATCGCGGGCGATTTTAATGTCACAATTTGTATCGTGAATTATCGCACGATCGCTATTTCGCGAAGTTGAGGCACAGCCGTGTTGGTTTTAATCAAATGCTAGTGCCTGCGCCGGAAGCATTCAAACAGGCTTGTAAGCGTTCCCGAACATGCAGAAATAATTTCGTTACAGGACGCACAGCTTGCCAGAAGAGGCTTCTGTCCTTGGTAATTCCCCCTGCGCGTTATGCATTTTCCCAGCTTCGTGCCTTATTCTCTCTCCTGTAGAAGGAAATCTCATTCGACGCGAAACAGTGCGCAATCAAGAGGATTCTTTTCCTGAAAGCACCGATTATTCTCAATTCGACGATTCCCATCGGCATCGGTCCGGTAAATTGGGACGAGAAAAATTGAAACCGTCGGAAACCGCTAATTAAACTACGTAAACTATTGTTTCAAACATTATTTCCAGTCGACAACTTTTGCCCCACGGTTTTGTTTCAATTCAGCAGCACAGTTTGACAACGAGCACTGTTCGTCAAACTAAGTTAACGAGTCTCGCGCGCATAAGTAGCTCGAGTAATCACTGTCTCAGTTATACTACTCTTTTATCATTTTAATGATAAACATCTCACGTCATTATGATTTCTTTAAAAATCATACTTAACTGTCAAACAAATTTTGTAATTTATTAAATAAGCAGTACATTTTTTAACTCGTTGCACTCGAGAGGTGACTCTCAGTCTCCATCTGTTTTGTAAAATAATTGAGTCGTTTATTTTGAGAGTGGCTTAAGTCCATTTACTTAAATTGAGACATTTAAAAGTTTACGTTTCAATAGAATTAAAAATATATTTATTGGATAATAATGTGTTATACCGCTTAAATGTATCTAAATTAATTAAATTTATAATTGCTATTAAAATAACAAAAGTTATTGAGATAATAAAAATGTTGATGTTAAAATATCTAGCTTAATTTTTTTTGGAAGATGAAATTAGACCACTTTTAAAATAAATAGCTCAATTTTTTTGTAGGTAAATGATTACTGCTTTGATATATTATTGATTGAATTAAACTTAATTATTATAAAATTATTAATAATTTTAATACATTAATTTGCATGTAAGAAATTCACGAAATATTTGTGGAAAAATTCTCCGAGTGCAAAGGGTTAACTGATAATTCTCTTACATTTTCTATGTCGTGCCTGTGTTGTTAGTAGTTATAGCGTTAAACCGAAATCTTTGAGTTGGACAAGCTCTCGACTCAACTAGAACACGTGTACAGCGCAATTGACCAAATTGCTTCGGGTATACTCGATCTGTCCAAACCATATAATATACATTTAGTTCCCTACAGAAGGAGCTTCTTTATGAACAGGAAATCGATTCGGCACTCAACGTCGGGCCCATAGTTAAATATTAACGGTATTGGGAGAAGAGGTAGTGGTTACAGTTTCTTCGTTACTTATTGAAATGAATGTAATTAGCGGAAAGTTCGGTCGATTACCGTAATTGAATGCAGCCGAGATGCGGCGTAACGCGATTACCGAACCTGTCAAGAAAATTGCTGCTGGTTCGACGATCACGCCACGAGGTAGAAATTAGGTTCGATGCGAAAAAGTACCTTAATGGCTATTGCTTTAATCGATTGTGTTTCACGAGAATGATTGAAACGGGAAGTTTCAGATTTTCTACCTTTCAATTAAATCGAATATCGGTACAATTATTGATATACCGATGAAAATATATTACGGTATGTCAATAGATTAAAATACCGATCGAAAAATGCCGGCAGGAAAGCTGAATGAAAAATATTTCTCTACAAACATTTCCCGTTTTTTGTATTTACTTTGTAAACTTCACGGGGAATCTGTGTACACGGCCGGCACGTTAGATCGGTTTTCAATGCCCGGTAATTGGAGTAGACGGAGTGACAAAAAACCGCGATACGGTGCGAACGAATTGATCGTCGTTCGTTTAACAATGTAAAGGAATAAATCTACTGTGATTTCAATTAATTGGACAGCTTTTACACAAGTCAGTTAAAAGGAAAATCCGTCGGGCTTTTGTCTTCCAATTTTTCACACGCCTCGCCGTCGACCGAAAATACCTTTGCTATTTACTCGAGTTGATTGCTTCTATTGAGTCCCTCGATTTCAAACCCCCTTTCTCTCCTCTCTTTGCCGACGACTTAAGAATATTCTCTCCGGATGACAGTCGGCTTGCACCATCGGTCCCTCACCGACGATTTTTCCAATTGCCCGCGCCGCGTGCGATCGATCACGAGTTTTACCTTTCCACCGGCGCTCGAATTGGAAACGGTCACTGAGACCGGGGAGTAGTTCAGCTCCATCGGCTGTAAATTCGTTAATTCAGCTCGTAGCCAGTTGCTGCTGGCCGGGATCATGTTGCGAGCATTAAGCGGCGACTTAACTCGAGCAATTGAGATCAGCCTTGCGTTTCCTTATCTTCGCCACGATTACAGCTCCTCACAGCTCGATTGGAGCCTGGCTAAGAAACGAGGATCACGTGCTTAATTCCTTGGCTTTCGTAACCAAACCATAGAATCAAGTGCATTAAATCGTAGAACTAAAAACCAACTTCAAAACTTCGCTAACATTCTTTCTTCAAGTTTTCTATTTTCTATGTTCTCTTAATTCTAAATACTTGGTTTGATAAGTTGTGTATAAAATAACTCTGCTGTCTACCCTCAGTACAATTGATTTTTAAAGCCATTTTCCAGAGCCAGTTTTTCTTAAAGTTAAATTTTTTTAGCGCATCAGATTGTGCTTGACTTCCAAGTACATTCTTTATAGCATGCTTAACGCCCGTTCAGATCATTTGATAGTATCGACCAATTTCCAGTGTCCCATCGAATTTGAAATGAAATTAACACAAGTGTTCGTACAAAGGAGATCATTCTCTCTGTTATCAGTTTGTTGAAGATATTTTCAGATGAACCGTATGATACGCTTAAAGAGAACGGAGAAGTTTTAGAGAAGTGCGTCTCATTAACAGTTTCAAAGAGCATACTCCAATAACGTTCATCTTTTTTAGCCCGGTCTGGAGGGGTTGATTAAACACGTTTCTGACTTCTCGCCGCTTTCTCTGCTCCTCCGGTCTCTGAAACGTTTCTTCTCGAGTTCCTTCATCTCGCCGGTGGCCCCCTTTTTCTTTCATTTCAGCACGCATCGGTCGCGTCCATTGTCTCCTACGATTCTCGTTCTCCGCCGGCTTTGTGTCCAACCCTTTCTTGCAAAGGGACTGGAAAATGTTTTCTGAATCGCGAATCACCATGCGCGCAATATTTTCTACTTTTAATTTTCTACAGTTTCGAAGAACTCCTCGAGTCGTGGCATTTTTAACATATAACAATTATTAAATAAAATATATATGATATATCGGCGATACATTTTGTATGTGAGAAATAAGTATCGAGCTGTGTTTTGTATGTAAGGAAAATCTGTGTGTGGAAGGTGAACCCATTTAATCTGACAAAGGTGGATGGTTTGTTGCAGGTGGCCAAGCTATTCTCGTACACGTGGACTATGGGCCTGTTCCTATGCAAGTCGGTACATTATATGCAGAGCGTCTCGGCTATTTGCTCGGTCGTCACGTTAACCGCAATGTCGATCGAAAGGTAAACCTGACGTTA
>SHCU01000120.1:224443-259910 GCA_004307685.1 Ceratina australensis
GCTCGGAGCCAAAGCAGTCTCTGAAATGACGAGGGTCAGCTGAGATAATTATAATAAAAATAAATAATTAAATGAAACGAATAGCACGAGTGACAATAATATTTCGAACAGCCGGTTGAATCGCGATGTATCACGCGTCGAGAATAATCGTATATCCTGCCTTGTGGGATGCAAACACGATAATCCCGTCACCGGATCGAAATTAGAATACGCCGGATCATAGCCGAAGGTGCGACGGCGTACAGAGAGAGATCGCTATTGGACGTATGATTTCTTGGTGGAAGCTGCAGTTTCCGCTCGCTGATCACGTTCACCCGGTGTAAACGAGAAGGACCGATAACATAGGCAGGTTGCGTGATATCGTCAATAGAAGCGTATGCTGAAAATTTATTCGATCTCCCGTGAAATTGGACCACCGCTCTTATCACCATTTTCTCTCGTACGTGTTTGATACGTGTTGATTGATCCCTCGTTTCGTGCGGTTAGAGTTCGATCGTAGGAATTATTCCACGTTTTACATATCACGCCTCCTTGCTCGTGTAATTTCACTCGGTATTTTCGTTACTTTCACTTCGTTCATTTCTCTCTCCTCCGTTTGTTCCACGCACTCGGCCAGCACGCGATTCCAATCTTCCACGCCCCATTCACGCCGTATTTTATAAAGTATGATAATGGTATGAGGACGCCTTATGAGAACGCAAGGAATTTAGGAGGGTGATAACTGATAACGATAAAAGGGTTGTCAGAAATTTTGCTTCACCATAGCCGTTCTGGCTATTTGACTAAATGTTTCAGTTGATGGAAAGTAAAACGCGTGGAAATTGACCGACGGGTCGATAAACGTGATTCTGATATTCATATTTAGCTCTGCGATATCGGGTTATTAGTTTTACTTGCAGTTCGAAGTTCGAGGTGATCTGGAACTCCGTTATTAGTCGCAACAAATTAACAATCGAGGCTGTGAAATTACAATCGGTATAATAACGGCGTGCCGCTTACTCGGATATAGGAACTTTGAATTCTATTCGGAAGTTTGTCATCCGGTGTTAGCACCAAAATAGTCACCTATTAAAACTTCTCTAATTGCCAGTCTTAATGGATCTGTTAAAACGAGAGATTGAAACTGTCTTACTCGATTAGCCAAAGGAATCCTCCGCGTTTCATGTTGCCGTCCCGGATGAAAAGAAATTTGCATCTTTCACGTTTTTTCCGATAGCTAGAATTTAATAACGTGAAAAATTTTCAAGCAGTCTCCGACTTCCCAAAGACTCGAGATAGAAATTGTTATTCCCCCAAGAAAAATCTCATTTACTTCAAACGCAACATTTTCTCGTGGAAATGACTTCACTCGAGCTTTGAGGGAAAACCCGTTTAAACGTGATAGGAAACGTTTTTTAATATCATTTAGTCTCATAATATATCTGTTTGTTTAATCGCGATTTTTCATACAGAATTCATTAGGGAAATCTGTTTCTCGAAATTAATTTAAATCGCCCTTGCGAACAGGGTAATTCGAAAAGCTGATCTAATTGAGAATGCCATTCGTGTTTCAGGTATTACGCGATAGTTCATCCAATGAAGGCGCAGTACACATGCACAATAAGCCAGGCCCGCAAAATAGTGATCATAACTTGGGTCGCGTCGTTCCTCCTTGGTATCCCAATGATTTTCACCCAGGTAGGTATTGAAACCGTCTCTATTATCAATCAACGTAATTAGAATGGGATAGCAGTTCGCTGTTTGCTATTACTAATGACTTTCTGCTCCTATATTTAAGAATCATATTCGTAGAAACTTCAATCTGAAAAAATGATGGGATAACGTTCCCTTCTTTTAATCAAACTCGTTAATGGCCCGAGCATCAATTATATCAATCTCGGTTATCTGACTACCACTGGATACCAGTTCCGGAAGGTAGGAACATCTTCCCTCAATTTCGATTTCCAATATTCCATTTGAAGAAATTGGTGATCCGTGCGAATATATACAGAACAGTAATAGTCAGGGGATATGTGTATACATAGAGTACATAAATCTCTAAACGCTGTAAAGTCGACGGATGTGACGTTCGTTTCGCGGGAAAAAAACCGTTTCTGTTTATCAGAGCGTAAAGTTTTTCATATCGAAATGGAAACCCCGATTTAGCCTCGGTCTCGTGAAAATAAATTGTGTAACAAGTGCGTCGGCTATTTTTCATAACAGGGAGGTATGTCTTACTCGCCGGTCTTGATATCCAGCTGATACCTGTAACTGGGTCATTGTGTCGGTAATAGCAAACGCCATGGAAATCTATGTTTCCGGAATGGATTAAAATATCGGAATAAATCAGAGCTTATCCTAGCTTACACACCACTGGGACGATTTTCAACAAAATATTCGATACGTTTTTAATACATTTAATAATGTCCAGTTCAATAATGAAGTATTTCAATATTCCACATAGCTCTTTTCATACTATTTAATTACCTCGTTGCACTCCCCTTTTGTTTTATCCGCTTCAATTTATAACGAAAACTTTGAGCCCTCTGTATCGTCTCCGGTCCGATGCTAATTACTTCCTGTTAATATAAAAGAAGCGAAAGGAAAAGGAACTGTAAAAAATTGTTGAATACCGCGAGAATAATGTCCCGGTGAAAGGCGCGAATGCGATAATAAAAGATGTTCTTTTATGGCCTCATAGAATGTGTCTTGTAAATGTATTTCATAGTTTAATACATAAATCTTTTAACGCGAGGCAGTAAACGTAGCTGGCGGAGATCATTGAATGACAATTCGTTCAATAGCGAATATCAAGCTTTTATGATTTAATTTGAAACAATCTCCGATATTTCCTCGATAGAATGTTTTCAAAACGTTTATAACTCCGGAATTCTTTTATCAATTTTCATTGATATCATTTTATGACACGTCTTTCAAGAGAAGATAATATAGGAAAATATTATACGTAGCATTTAAAAGAAACTTTCTATACTTTGTGTTATAGACGCACAAGGAGGTAGGACTGAGGATAATTGCTTACTGGTGCGTACGCGATTCAGACGCTGGACTTTTATGGCGTGCGCACGAAGTTTACATGCTGGTCCTGGTCCTGATTCTACCCCTCGCCATAATGATATTCTGTTATACGGCCATTTGCTGGGAGATTTGGCGAGTGATGAAGCGTCGGTTTCACATGACTTCACGACGCACGTAAGTTCAACCTGTTTATTTAACTTTAACAAAATTCATTTCATTCATTCATTCATTTTATAAAAATAATCAAATGAGCCGGGAGAATGGCGATTGAAATTTTACTGACATATTAATAATATAGAGGTAAATGTTGGAATAAATGGAATTTGCGCCTCGGATATCCAAGTCCTGATTGACTTATATCTTCTCGTGTGCGCGGTTAATCTTTGCTGAAATCACGCTTCATGAAGTTTGTATTAGTGAATCAATAGTTGCTCGTAACGGCAGGGCAGTGGTAAACTTCCTAATTTTAATATCGTAGTGTTTAATATTTAACATTTTGACCTAGTTCCATATTACACTGACTTTTATTTAGTCGATTTCGTGTCAAGTCATCAAAGACGTAGCAACTTGTTTACTTTGGAAACGCGGAATCGACGGTTCAACGATAATTTAGTGCTCGCTTGCAGTATCGGTTTTTCTTATCAAAGCAGAATCAGTTATGAGAAGTAAATACTTATGAATAATGATATTGCCAATCGCAGGGAATTATTCTGCATCATTTGCTTCGTAAGAGCATACATCGTATTCTGCAAACATATTGAATATATGATTTTTGAAATTTTATGCAGATAAAATGATACGAAAAATTATCTTATTAAATTATTTTCTTTGCCTCAATTAAATCGCGTTTTCATTAAATTTGCTGTAGAACGATAAGAAGCAGGCAAATAAATTAGAAAACTTTCCAGACGGACACATGGGAACTTCGCACCGATTAGCATACTAATTTGTATGTTCCCACTCTTTCCATAATGGAAGCATGAGAATTCCATTATGGAATATTAAAAATTTGTAGAGCTGGTCAGAAATTACAAAAATTTTCTACACCTCTGATTTTGTAAAGATACGAATTCTACTGGGATTTTATTTAGAAGTTATTTTTTAATATTGAAATACCTCGATAGAAAAAATTCAAGGCAGAGTTTAGTAGTTTATTTGAAAGTTGAAGAAATTCCTGCAAATTTGTCGCTACCTGTTCCAGATTCCGATTTATACACTCGTTTAGTACGTACAAAATATAAAATTCGTTACCTGCAACTCGTACAAAACTAATTCCATTCGCATTTTCAATTTATTTATTAGTTTCGTTCCGTCAATCAAAATTTCTGATTGCTATACACGGGTAGCATCTATTAATCCAGTCAACCGTTACGGGTCCAATGTCGTTCATCACATTGATTGACAATTTTCCCTAACGAGATCAGTATACNTTAAAATATAAAATTCGTTACCTGCAACTAATTTCAAAAAACTAATTCCATTCGCATTTTCAATTTATTTATTAGTTTCGTTCCGTCAATCAAAATTTCTGATTGCTATACACGGGTAGCATCTATTAATCCAGTCAACCGTTACGGGTCCAATGTCGTTCATCACATTGATTGACAATTTTCCCTAACGAGATCAGTATACTCGATCTAGGAACTGTTTCATCAAAGTCTATTATTATTCCCTTCGAACCTATAAAGAGCAACATTTACTTGATGCACTGTTCAGACTTACAAGTTAGTCTATTTCAAACCTGCTTTGTACTATTTTATGATTCTCTTATTAAATGTCGCTCTTTTATTTTTAGCTTGCATAACAGTTTGGCAATTCATGACTTTTCTTGTACCAAACAAGTTCAACAGTTATCAGATACNTTCTGCATCATTTGCTTCGTAAGAGCATACATCGTATTCTGCAAACATATTGAATATATGATTTTTGAAATTTTATGCAGATAAAATGATACGAAAAATTATCTTATTAAATTATTTTCTTTGCCTCAATTAAATCGCGTTTTCATTAAATTTGCTGTAGAGCGATAAGAAGCAGGCAAATAAATTAGAAAACTTTCCAGACGGACACATGGGAACTTCGCACCGATTAGCATACTAATTTGTATGTTCCCACTCTTTCCATAATGGAAGCATGAGAATTCCATTATGGAATATTAAAAATTTGTAGAGCTGGTCAGAAATTACAAAAATTTTCTACACCTCTGATTTTGTAAAGATACGAATTCTACTGGGATTTTATTTAGAAGTTATTTTTTAATATTGAAATACCTCGATAGAAAAAATTCAAGGCAGAGTTTAGTAGTTTATTTGAAAGTTGAAGAAATTCCTGCAAATTTGTCGCTACCTGTTCCAGATTCCGATTTATACACTCGTTTAGTACGTACAAAATATAAAATTCGTTACCTGCAACTCGTACAAAACTAATTCCATTCGCATTTTCAATTTATTTATTAGTTTCGTTCCGTCAATCAAAATTTCTGATTGCTATACACGGGTAGCATCTATTAATCCAGTCAACCGTTACGGGTCCAATGTCGTTCATCACATTGATTGACAATTTTCCCTAACGAGATCAGTATACTCGATCTAGGAACTGTTTCATCAAAGTCTATTATTATTCCCTTCGAACCTATAAAGAGCAACATTTACTTGATGCACTGTTCAGACTTACAAGTTAGTCTATTTCAAACCTGCTTTGTACTATTTTATGATTCTCTTATTAAATGTCGCACTTTTATTTTTAGCTTGCATAACAGTTTGGCAATTCATGACTTTTCTTGTACCAAACAAGTTCAACAGTTATCAGATACTTTTTGAATAAAATTTATTGAACATTAATTCCTCGATCGATTTTACTTTATATCTTTTTCGTTTTACGTAGCTGGGAATTTGTTTTCGAATGTTACAGGTTGAACCCACCTAACATCGATACGGAATCGATACCCATGACGCAGAGACAGGGCGCACGGAACTGTCGACGTACTCGAGAGGACGGGCAGACCGAGGAGGAGTCTCGCACCATGAGACAGGTTTGTTGAATCCACAACTCCTACCGGAGTTGCGAGAACTTGAAGACGTTGAGATACGAGTAGTATTACCTTACAATCCACTCTCAGGCTTCTCCGGTATATCGTATGAAAGGAATCCAAAGCCTCGTCGAATTGCGTATTTTTATTATCTGAAATAGCCGGATTTAGAGAGTCTCGGGATAGTTTCAAGGTGTTTAGAATTTTAAAACTCATTTTCGTCGGATCGAAAGTAATAGAACGGTAAGACGGAGAAGTCGCGAAGTACGATCGTGTGGATTCATAAAAGTTCGATGCTGCGGTTTTACGGCGTTCCGAGCGACGATTTGCCTAAGCAAACGCGCCGCCACTCTCGTTCAAATGGTAATTATTGTGCATGTTAAGCGACGCTCTCGCGAAAATAGGAACCCCTCGTTTATGCAAATAGCCCAATTTTCCAAATTTCTCCTCCATTTTCTTAAATCGAGTAATTATTACCAAATGAATTTGTGATTTTATTTTTCGAACCATTTAAAACGTTTTTAAAAATTGGACAATTAAATTAATCGTCGTACGAATTAAGAATTTGATTTTTCTCTACTTTGATTCGGGTAAACAAACAATCGGCTGGTATTGATTTTATAAAGTCGTTTAATTTATGACTCACATATTATTTTCCGAATCATTTAAAACGTTTTCAAATATTGATACAATTAAATCAATCGTCGTACGAATTAAGAATTAGATTTTTCTCTACGTTGATTTGGATTAAAAAAAAAACAATTGGCTGGTATTGCGATTTGATAAAGTCGTTTCTGGTCGACGAGTGTAGAATTCACTCTGACTTATTATCATAAGAGGCCGGGGGATATCGAGCGGACCTGTAACTTTTAAAAAGGAAGGATCGCTCCGAGTCGTAATTCGATTGACCGAGCAGAAGAGATAAGAGAAGTAGAACAAAAATTAACGACGAAGTTCCGTTAAAACGTTCATCCTTTTTTCATCTCCGATTCATAACTAACGTAACTGACTGTTTTAACACCTTGGATCCATTAACAGTAGCGGGGAACTTTCAAGAGTTCTCTTAACTTTTCTGCTTCAATGCAACAAAAAATGTTTCAAAATTCATTTTATTTATTAATAGTTATCTATCTTGTAGACTTGTTATTCGATAAGAGTATAAAATTGTTGATTAAAATATGATTTATTTCAATTGTGAAATGTAAGTGGCATTTTGGTTGACGGATAGGTAGTGAAGATGCTTGTGGCCGTGGTGGTGCTGTTCGTAATTTGCTGGGGTCCAATTCTGATAGACAACATGCTCACAGCCTACGGGTTCTTGCCACGCGTCAAGATTGGCACGGTGAAACACCTTAACACCGCCTTTCAGCTGATGGCTTATTTTAACAGGTACGTCACTCTTTCCCAGTGTAATTTCGTATTCATTAGACCTACTTTTCAAAGAAAACAATCCACCGCTAGTATACTCTACTTATTACGCTGAAATAACTTATACATAAGCGACTATCCACTGTTTCTCCTATGCATTTTCTTTTCAGTATGATAGTTTCTTTTTATTCTCTTTTTCTCTTTTATTCTCTTTACTATGTAACATATGCGCATAAACTTCACATAAGGAAATGTTTGAGAAATGCTACTGTCTGGTACTTGATGCGTTACTCTCCTTGTAAGACAATAGATCTTCGAGGCGCATGTACGCTGTCTCTTTTTACGAAATTGGAAGATGGATTAACCCTTGAATGGTTAAATGACAGATTGGTCGGAAGGAATTTCGTGGTCGCTAGAGACATTCCTTACCGTCCGTCCTATAATATATGATCAAACCAGATTAAGTTACTTCTCTGTATAAAACAATTTACAAAAACGAATCCGCGTTGAAAACTTATGAAAGTACACGTAATATTTCTAGCTATCATAAAAGAAAAATGTACTGTCAAATAAGAAGTTAAATAAACCTGAAAAGGAAATGAAAAATCCAATTAAGAGGGCCGGTGTCACGTAAGGGATTATCTCTGCGACTTTCAATTAATCTCTGAATTATAAAAATTATAAGAAATATTTTCTTTAAGTCGATATGATTTTCATATCGTCATCCATTAAATTATTTCACTCTCGGCAAGCTTCTTAAGCTTCTCATCGATTTCCACTTGATTATTTTCCGTCTGCGATCTAATTAAGATTAACTTGATCTTCATAGAGTAATTACCCTTCGTTATAGAATTGATCCCTGGAGACCATTTACAAGATGAGATCCTCGCACTGATCTATCCATTCTTTTTTCATTTATCCACTGCATCGTAATTTCCATTCAAATAATTTCATTCATCTACCATCAACCGGAAGCAATTCGCTTTAATAAAACCCGTATATCCAATAAAACAGATTAAAGTCTATTTGCGCTCGAATGTCAATATTAACATGTATATTTCCAATAAAATCATTCTAAAAATCGACGATCCACGGGTCGTGAATTTCCCTTGCACGAAGAATTCAACTGGGCGGGATAACCGGCGACAATTGCCGCGTCGTCGTCGCGTTTACGAGTTTGAAAGTTCTGTTCCAGCTGCATAAATCCGATCGTTTACGGATTTATGTCGAAGCACTTCAGGGAGAGCTTCCTGGCCGCTGCCTGCGGCGGCTGGTGGATCTGCTGCCCGCGGAGAGGCTACGGCGCCCCGGTGAAGAGACACCCGAGCCTCAGCCAGACCCGGACGACCAGTGTCAGGTACGCAGTACCGGCGCAAGCCTACCCGACCCACGCGCATTCCGGAGTCATTCTATTCTCTTCTTTATTCTGCTCTGTTACGTAGACGGTCGTTAAAATGTCAAGTTTCTCGAACCTCGAGGTAAAGAGAATTTAGCGCAATTCTGAGATTCGAAACCGTCGAAATGAAATTAACTCCCGTGGTTGTCACCGTACTTCCATATACAGGGTGGTCCACGCAACTTGCACACCTATAATAATTTCCAAATTATGGGTTGCATAGGAAAGTTTTGTATACAGAAGTTGCATGGTTCGAAGGGGTGCATTATGTAGTATATGTAGATTTTTTACAGGTGAAAACTGAAAAATGACTACTGAAATATAAATAAATGACTACTGAAACTCAGTACTTTTTTTACTCACAGTTTGACACTCTTCCATCCTTTGATCCAAAAAACATAGCATTCCATTTAAAAAAACAAAATCGACCTTTGAGTCTCCGACACGCCTTCACCTGTAAAAAATCTACATATACTACATAATGCACCCCTTCGAACCATGCAACTTTTGTGTACAAAACTTCTCTGTGCAACCCATAATTTGGAAGTTATTATAGGCGTGCAAGTTTCGTAGACCACGCTGTAGGTATAAGACAAGATACTGATATATTTATTTAATACGGAATTTTGTACGGAATTAACGTGTTGCAAGTTTCGAGAAGTTTGAAAATTTGGAATGAACGTTAGGTCCCCGGAGACGGATGCTCGCGAGGCGACATCGAAAAAGTATCACTGTTTTGAATTTCAGATTGTTATGGATTAATATGTATGATGCCCTGCGGCAAAAAGTTAATACTTCTTCTCCTACCGCTTTGTCGCGTGTGTGACTCTTTCGATGGCACGAAAATGACGTGACGGGTTTCTCTGGTCGCCAGGCTGAATTCTATCTGAAAACGCGGACGGGTCTGTACCTTTTCTCATCAAAATTTCGCTTCACTAACTCTTTATCTGCGGTATTCCCCATCCCACACGTTGCGTCGTATCAAATAGTTTTAAAGTCACGACGAATTTAATGATCTTTTTCGCACTCGAGGTAAGAGACGTTTTTAGCGAAGTATTAAATCGACGAAGATTTAAACCTGGCGAGAATTCTCCGTTCGAAATGAATTTAGCATCGAACGAGTCGTGGATGGGATTTAATGCAATTAATTACTCGAGACGAAAGAAGCGGCGCTTCTTACAATAACACCGAGTTCAGCGGACGTAAATTCGATTTAACCGTCTTAAAGGGATTACCGCAGCTAAAGGGTTAAAACCACGCGTCGATCATAAAGGAAAAGGGATTGCCCTGGCCGAGAAAAAGAAAGTGGTTATCTTTACTTCATCTTAACGTTCGACTAACCGGACCTCTGGTTCCTCTCGCCAATGATACAACGAGCTTGCCATCATGCTTTCGATTACTGCTTCCGGAAAGCTTATGAAAGTCTGGCGTGATCAGGATGCTCGTACACTGTCGTTTAAAAGCATCCCAATGTTCGTTATGAAAATGGTTTGAGAGTTATCAGTAGTATTATTCATAACGAAACGTAGAAAATGTTTCATATTTTGCATATCCCTGATTTATGATAATCATCGAGCTGCAGATTTCTCCGGTTCAGTTTTAATCACTGGTGAATAATTTTCAGCATCCCAACATTCATTATCAAAATAAATGATACAATAGTTGTCAGTAGTATCGTTGCAAAAAATATTTGATTCACGATAATCATCGAAATATAAATTGCTTCTGTTTAAAATTGGAAAAGTATTAATTTTGATCACTGTTCAAGAATTTAGTTATTCGTTATATTTAATTTCTATGGATTATTCGATTCATCTCGTGGAACGCTTTAGGATTTTCTTCTCCAAATATTTACTGAATTTTTCTATATAATAATTATGTTCTATTTGTCTAATTATCAATTGTCCATTTTTCTAGAATTTTTAAATTAATACATGCATGAATTTTGTAACAATCAAATTGAATTTAATCAACGATATATATTTTATTTTATAAAATAATGGCGAATGTAAGCCGCCTCTCGAGTGCAAATGGTTAATCGTGCCACGTGAATCGACCTCTTAATTTATTCACGCGTCCATGGAACGGAAGTAATTTTTCTGATTCCATTATTTCACATCATGTTTTTATTTATCGGTAGAAGCTGCTCGAATGTATTTAACCCAGGCGTAAAATCTCCTTTTAGCAGCTTACGCGAGTCGTAAAGATGTGTTTGCCTGTCCCGATTTCACGAATTCGGATGAATAAGACGAATCGATTTTACGAAGAAGTTGCTGCCTGCACGCGAGGAAAATAACTGTCCTGAGAGGAGAGACGTTTCCTCAACGGACCTCGATCTCGGTTTTCACCGGTTGAACGTGCCACCGCGTCATCGAATTTAATAAATATTCCCGCGCCGTACCATCATATTCGTTCGCTCCGAGCGAACACCCGTTCCCTATCGAATTTACCCACGAGAATTTCGGCCGAAACGTTTCGCCTATGAAAAATGTTCCATAACCCGTAAGAATAGGCAACGGTTTAACATACGAATCGAAACGATTAGTTCGTCGCTTCACATTTTTCGGCCAGCGAGTGTAATTTTTGTGTTTTTCTTCTGAACACGTTATTCAGGTGGATACAAAACTCCATTCGCGAGTCGAGGTCCCGAAACTCGACCGAGTTGTCGCCCGTGACACGTCCGTGAAACGAAAAAGATATTCGGCATACCGAGCGCACCGCAGCATCTGATATGTCGCATTAGTACGATGAAGTCTACTGGCTACGAGCGCATGATTTTTTCTGGGTAAACTGGATAGTTACTGTATCAATGGAGAGATGTTTTTGTTCGTCGCGTACTTCGTTTGCTTCTTGTCAGCCGCTTTTACTGTGTGAATCGAGCGAACCGATCTAACATCGATTGCAAGAACAGCTTTTTACCCGAAGATTGAATCGTTGACAACATTTTTTATACGCTCGTCGATTTTCAAAACTGGGACACTTGATTCGGCGTGAAATTGGTTTTGGTAAATCGACAGGCGAAGGGAAATTCTACTTTGAAAATTCGCTCACGATTCATAAAATCTGTGGGATCGCGCAATTTGGTATTCGAATCTTCTGGTTAAAAGTGAGCTCGTTCATTGAAAAATCACAGCCACTTCAACACGCACCGAACGAAATCCATCCAATATTCTATTCCGGTATATGAAAAATTGTATCGCAGCATGCGCTTGTTCTAGGCTGAGTAATGCATAAAAAAAAACCAAGCCTCGCACTGGATTTACATATACGGCCGCGAAATTAACATTCATAGTCATAGTTGTCTCTTGACCCATGCACGAAGCGATTGGACGTAATCCAGTTCAGTTTAGAACAAGATTATAGCGCTTCGCTATTATCCTATCATCGAGACCCTACCACGCGATACGCATACGTAAATAACACCTAATTCCTCCATAAATTTTCATCTCCCACCAAAAATTCCCCGCTGCAACGCAAACTACTTCCGCCTCTCGCCTTGTAAGTACGAAATTAGTTTTTTATTAAAAACATCTTCTATCCTAAATCAAAAGCTTGAAATATACAGGGTGTAAAACTACAGATGGGCAATATGTTAGGAGCGTATTCTACAGGCCAAGATAAGACAAAAATGAAGAGTAGCAAAATTGCGTGCAGGCCATTAATTAGTTATTAGGAAATAAAAATTGGGCGTGTTTGTATATGAGTAGAATACCTGAGCACATTTTCAACCCGATCAGCGGACTTTCAATTTTTGCCAAATTACCTCCGTTTATTTTATCACCCAAAGTACCCCTGTAAATTTTTGCAATTTTTCCATATTGGTGTTTCTCGGGGTGAATAGAAAAATCGGAAGTCCTGCGTAAATGTACTACTATATGGGGAGAATATCTGAACATATTTTCAACCCGATCTGGAGACTTTCAATTTTTGCCAAATTTTTTCAAATTTTTCGCTATATGTATGTATGCACAAAACCAGCTAATTTTTAATTGCCAAAAATTAATTAATGAAGGACCAAACGCAGTTTTGCCACTCTTCATTTTCGTTTCATTTTGAGCCATAGAATATGATCCACAAATATTTCTCGCACGTCTGCACTTTCAATAAATGTAAATTAAAGTAATCCTCGAAATTTGAATTTTCGTGTTCGTTGAATTTCACATCGAGTAAAACAGTGTGTATTTACCGACGCGAAAATGAATATTTCCATAGATTTACGATTCTCATACATAATTCTATTTTATATCACAAATTCTGCATAATACGGACAGCGGACGTATATTATGAGGCGAAGGCTTAACGCGAGTTTACTATTAAAGAACGTAATGCAGTCTATCTACGATGTTGCCGGATTGGATTAGTCGGGAAGATTTTCTAAAGACAGAGCTGGTGTTACGTCCACCGTCCACAGACCGGCCCCTCTAATGTTCGCCCCGTTTCCATCCCTTTGCTTTCAGATGGACCTGATTTTTTTGCTGCGCCCGACCCACGTCGAGGTAGCTCTTTCACAGATAAAAAAAAAACACACACACATACGAACCCTCCAGGGCGGAAGAGAAGCCGAGGAAAATGTTTCCTCGCGGTTCTTCCAGGCGAAGACACGGAAGACTAGCTAAATAGAGTGCTTAAGGTGGTTTTTTCTCTCTTAAAGACTCGCGTGCGCAGAAACTCTCGTACTCGCGGAGATTGGTGCATTGCTTAAACCGTGTGGCGAAGAGGGACACGTCTCTGAATCCAGGTTCGAGAGGTACGAAATCCATAGGGTAAATCAGAGTTACCCTCCTGTGGAAGGGTGTATTATTTTCTCCTTAAAGAAACAACCCTTCGAGGTTTAAAATCGTGGAATTATAGAGTATGAAATAACACTAACATATTTGCTCTTCATATCCTCGTTAAGTCAAATTTTAGCTTTCATTTTAAGCCACGAAAGGGTGAACATGTTTCTTTAGGTTGACAAGGTCGTTTGCGTTGGGTGCGATGTAAATTCTGGTTGAAAATGGAGCATCGGTCAGTTTATTGATCTATTTCGGTTTGTTTGCCCTGGCTTGAACGTTTTTATTGGGAATATGCTAGATAAAGAATTTAAGGATATAAGGTTTATATGTAAAGATCGTAAGAAATTGAAGGTTGCTTTCGAATAAGAAAAGGTCGCAGGGTAATCTCTTTACAATCGAACAAGTCGTTCCTAGCTACTCGAGATTTACTGTTTTCACTGGATGTAATCTAATCGTCGAGCTCTGTAATCTAGCTTGCTTATCTGTTCATCTGTATATAAATAAGTGTCCATAATTCTCATCGACGACCGATAGTGATTCTCAGTTTGATTTACATAGAACCATGTTACATGTTTAGTGTACACAGCATTTAATAGACGACGTTATACCTTTCCATATTATTTATTTATTTTTTTATAAAATGACAACAAGTTATATTATACAATAATTGTCTTATGTCACGAGTATAAAACTATGTGATCAAATCTGTGACTCATTGTACGTAGAATAAGACGAGAAGGATCTGCTCATTTCGTTACACTCGAAAGCGGTCGGTTTACCTCGAAGCGAGCTTAGATAATTGATAATTGTAATAGTCTCGAGTTAGGGGTAATAATTGAAACGAAAATCCGCGTCGATTTTCAACCAATGGGAAAAAGAATCGCTAATCAACCGTTGAACGAAAACTGTACGCAGTTACACCTGCGTGTCACACGTAACAGTCACGGTTGACCTGTAGATTATATTATAAAAATTCAATAATAATTGTTCTCGTGTAATAAGGTAAAAAGTTTCTCAAGCCTATTTCTGTACAATCTTATAAGGAATCTCGCTTCAGTGTGTTAGGATACTTTCACCGTAGAACATATTCGTGGAGCTCGTTGTTAAATTCTGAAATCTCGTACACTCGATTGTCAATGTCAACACAGTGTTACAGGTACATCTTTATGTAATTATTTATTTATTTATATTTATCAAAAGAAGCATACGAAACGCTTGTCAACAGAGATCGCATTAAATGGTAGCAATAATTTAGAGATAAAAATGATAACATCGATTAACAAATGATTTCTGACGAATAGACGAGGTAATAGCAATTATTCGTTTTATTTCTATAAAAGAAATTATACAAAGGAATATATAAGGAAGCGATAAATAATATGTAAACCGAAGAGACAAAAATGATAACATCGATTAACAAATGATTTCTGACGAATTGACGAGGTGATAGCAATTATTCGTTTTATTTCTATAGAAGAAATTACGCAAAGGAATATGTACACGAAGCTGTTTACAATCGAATAATTTCGTATAAGTAATTTGATTGTTCGGTAGACTGGGATATTTTTCTGAGCCACCTGCGAGTGTGACTCAATTAGTTATCTAATTAACGAGACGAACGCAGAGCTTAATGACGCGCTCGTCGATCGACGAGCTTCTCGTTCGCATTAATTATGAATTCGCCCGGATCCGTGTGCACCGCTATGTAAATGCGACGAGAGTACGATGCACCTGTGTGACGGTATGTGTCTGTGCGTACGCAGGTTGTGTATCGTGAGCTGCCGGCAATTATTCGGTCGTAAGTATGTCGTTCAGGTAAATTTATAGACAGTGATACCTTCGATGCGTTCAGATTATATGTATTATACGTGTATCGGTGATGTATACACGTGTCTGGTGTGGCTGGCAACTTATCACGGCTTTTTGTGAACGAGACATTGAATTACGAAGCGGTGAACTTTGCTCGGCAGGCGTGACGAATATGCATTTTGGCTGAAGTTTATTTGTACGTGACGATGCGCGTGTCCGCGACGTGAAATTGTATTTTTTTTTTACGTCCATGTAAATATTCGAATAAAACGTTGGACACCGTGGGAAGCACGACGAGAAGTAGAATTTATTCCCCGTCTTTAGGGTGGCGGTCTGGCCGAGCGCGAGGGGCGAGAAGAGAAGCGGAGGAACTCTGGGAAGTTTGGATAAGTAGAAAAATTAGGAAGAAGGATACCGGGCGAGTGGTGGAAATATTTGCGAAGTTAAGAAACCTCGGGAAGAGTTCAGATGGTGATGGAAAGGAAGAAGTGTTGAATGGAGAGCAACTAGGTAATTGGGAGGAGAAGTTTGCCAAGATGAAAATTTGGAATAACTAGGGAAGTTACGAGAAATCAAACACTACGTGTTTTTTATCAAAGCGAGATGTGCACGTATGCGAAACGTTCGTATCAGCCGAAGTTTATATAAAAAAGAAGGATATTTGCGTAAACGACTGTGCAATTTAAATGGCCGTTGAATTTATTTATGCTTTCGATCGATTTACAAACTTCGTTTTTCGTACGTGACGCGCAGCTATTTCGAAGATTATTCGTGCTTTTTCGCATGCGGTACACCGAATGAATAATCAATGCGACCGTTGCATAATATGGAGAAAATATATTGGCGGAAATAATTTCCATCGGTTTTGACCCTCGAAAGGTTTTTAGATTTACTGTTTAATTAAAAAGCTGGATGCTCCGTCATTGTTAACTATTTCGTGGAACAGATCATCACGAATTCGTTTAACGTCGAGCTACCCAGCATCAGTTTCAAAACCGCCACATAGGAATAAGCTGGTTTCGTCGCTTCATCTATTTTCGATCCCTTCTTTGCCTTCTTCTTCTTCTTCTTCTTCCCCGCCGCAGTCCCTGCAGTTTCCTTCGAATCGTCGATTGACTCCTCACCTTTCAAGTGAAACCTTATACCAAATTCAGCCTGACGTGCAAGAGAAGATAAATGTCGAGGGCATCGTGATTTTTATCAGACGCAATTATCAACGTAGAAATTGTAAATCTAATTAATTTAAAAGTAAACCAAAAATTATATATGAAGATAACTAAGTAGATAATAGGATAAAAAAAATGTAGAAATTTGACAAACGTAGGATTTCTCAGAGGTATTGGAAATTCCATGGTGAGATCTCGCTTGGGAATACCTTCTTTTTATCGGGTACCAATAGCTGCATTTTCTCGTCGAGATTCCAAAACGAAAAGGCACCGCCATCCTCCAAGCGTCGTAGATTCCCGCCAAATATCGCTAATTCCTCGTTCGGTCTTAGATTATCGTCGAATTCCTCTCTCGCTGGTGATCTTCTGCCGCTGCCAGTTTTCCCTTTCCTCTTCTTTTCCTTTTTCGCAGAATCCTGCGGGAAATCGTTACGCTCCGGTGGTATTTCGCCCTCCAGCGTGTCGACCAGATCAACTCGGAAGATCAGTAGACATTCTCCTGTATTTTGTATCTACCGTGAAACACGAAGAAATAAACAAGATATATTATGATCACCGTATGAGATTAAAAATGACTTTTATAAAATCTATAGAATACGTCGACGCAAAGAATTTGTTGTAATAGTTTGAAGGAAGCGTGGAAAATTTTCTATTCTGAAATTGAATCTGGACCATCGAAGATTTCTCAACAGATGCTTTAAAAATTCTTTGAATTTTCGAAGATCGGTTTTCCCTTCTAAGAAATACGGAGTTCGAGAACAATTCGGACGTCGAAATGGAAGAGAAATTCAAGGAGTAAGAGAAGATTTGTTCAAGATGGAACGATGTAAAGCGAAAATAAAGAGTACTGAATAATTGATTGTAGGATCCAGGGATTCTTCAGTAATCCGTGTACCCTCTTTGATTTCGATTAACGCGAGAGGATTACTTCTACGCTGTATCGTATAATACACAATCACGAGGTTCAGGTGAGAACGCGTTCTATGCATGTTAACAAGATTTAGGAGAGACTCCGAACTTTCCTTATCGCGTTAACAGCAGAGATACCGTGTAAGCTAGTCGAATGGATAATTGAGGCACAGAACAGAAAGTAATTTCTTACATTCTCATTCACTTCCTCTATTCTTGAACATGTAACTGCAAGAAATGACAGTTCCATGTTTATCGAATTCTCAGTGGACCCGTTGAAACGTTGCATCGTTGAAATTCGTTGACAAAGATTTGTAAAACGACACTTAAAGACGAAGCACTTAATCGACTCCAAGCAGTTAATTACCCTATTCTTAAACATGTAACCACGAGAAATAACAGTTGATCTCGAATTCTCAGTGGACTCATTGAAACGTTGCATCGTTGAAATTCGTTGGAGCATAACAAAGATTTGTCAAACGACACTAGGGGACGATGCACTTAATCAACTCTGAGCAGTCTCAATTATGCATGCGACTTTTACCAGTCAAACATTTCCGTAGGAAAATTTATTCATCGAATTCCTACCGGGGGGACTAGGGACTGATTCGTGATTTGCAATTTTTATTATCAACCCCCGGCGGTGCGTCCATCGATTGGGCGCGCGGTACCGCTTCAAAGCATTCTAATCGTCTGTCGCATCCTTTGATTCCTGATCCTCCTTAAGCGGACGACATTGTTTGCGAGCGCGCGTATCGCGAAACCACGAGAGGAAATTGTTTCGCCGGAAACCGTGGCTGCGGCTACTTTACGAACAGGCCGGAGTGTCGCCGGAAGCGATCCCCGAGGACCGTGCCGTGATGCAAATGACGAGAGTATAATTAGCGAAGGAACGAGATGGCGTTGTGCCGCGAATTTCGGTGAACAATTAAGCCTGATCTGAACTCGATTAGGGGGATCAAGCATGGAATTAAATAGACCGAAACGAGACAGGATTGGGAACCTAATTTATCGGTTCTACCCGCCGGAACGTTAACATCTGCTACGTTTATAGCGAGGCTCGCAAATTAGTAAAACCGTGTAACGTGTACTGCGAATTTCGGTCACCGAATTCGAATGCCTCGAGGATTTTATATAATAAAGAAAAAAGTAGCAGAGATTCTATGGAAAAAATTGCATTTCATTAATTCCCTAGCTACCGTGTGCGCGGAACGAGTATTGGAATAAAAAAAAAAGCTTCCAGGGAATGAGAAATAGAACAATAGAACATGGGAATTGATGTATCAATTTTTCCACGTGAGTTCTTGCGCTCTGTTTTTCGCCAACAACCCGTTAATAACCAATCTCGTTAAACAAGCATGTGCCGTTGACGCGGACTAATTTCGACTAGAATAAATCTGTAAACGCTACTCGGCCAAAAGAGAAACGTTTTTGTTAAAGGGTAAAAAGGTAGGCAAGTTTGAACTGCTCTGTCGCTGCTATGCTACCGTCAAATCGAGGACTGGAAAGTAATCATACAGCAGCAATAATTGTAGTAAAGTTTTATCATTTTTTGTAAACAGGGGGAGTACGAAAAAATCGTCGAATTGATTTACCTCGTATGATTGATTACTACATGCTGAAGAGTATTTAATTCGTAATTAACACAGCTATCGCGCTTGATACGTGTTTCACATGTTTACTTGGTCAATTGATTTATAATTACTCCCAGGAATTCCACTTTCGGCTTCCAACCATATTTGTTCCCATAACGATCAGATTGCAGGGTAATTAATTGAATTTGAATACATTATACAGCTGGATCAATCATCAATACAAATCTTGTCGCTAATTTAGATGTCACGTCGTATTCTAAGAATACTTAATTTGAAGTTTCACTCGATGCAGAGTTCTGAGAATCTTCTAATAAATATAGAGATAAGAAAGATATCGAATTTTCATTGATAAACGAGTAGATACGAATTTTCGCGAATAATCGAGCGAAGTTCTAGAGTCTAGTTTAAGAATCTTAAATCGTGTGTCAATTTTTTAAGAAATATCTGAAATTGAATAAGCGTTCTCCGATATGAACTCGGTGAGGTTTGAATTTAATCGAGCTGTCTTCGCGAAGAGAGGACGCTCGAATCAGCCTGAACTTTTCCCGTCGGTATACAAGAGACCATAAGATCACTCAGAATGAATACCTCTCCGATGATAAGTCTACTTGTATATCTCGACGGTCATCGTAATTTAAATAGCATCATTTAATAATCATATTTATGGTAAGAATTCGACTTACGGACATTCTTAATTCGATCGGTTTATCATCGACGATCTTGAAACGGGCGACTCGAAACTGAGGTCTCAGAACATAAGATGGCACCACTCCACGCCCGGAGACTTTTACGATCCATCTTGTTCTGCTCCTCTTGCTCGACACTTCGATATACTCTTCATCCTTTAAACACATATTTCATCGTCTTTTGAATTATGAAATATAATTGAAATTCATCTAAAATATATTTTATGCGATTTATCTTAAATACTGCACCAATTTAATGAATCCAATCTGAATTGAAAATCGATTTCAAAATAGATTGTTCCAAGCTCGATCAATGCTTGCATATATCGAATGAACCCAGTAGCAGTCGCGAGAGAAATTCGAAAAGTTCCTTTCCCGTTTCACTAACCTTACACGAATTATTTCTCAAAATTGAGAGCCATCAAATTTCATCCTAAATAATTAATGATTTCTGAACAGAGATACTAAATACATGGAGAATAAGCTACAGTTATTACAAAACTTGTATGATTTAAAAGTGTTTCAAGAAAAGTGTTTAAAGACCAAGCATCATGTCCTGCGGAACGAAAACTAAATCATTTAAGCTATGCCGCTGCGCTTGTCGCTGGCGATGTCAGTGCTTGATTCCTCGCGAGAAAAAGCCTCACCCAGCGTTCAACGTCGGTTCGAAACGCGGCGGGGTCATCGGATTGCATCCAAAGTTATATACGATGAGTACAGACACTCCTGACGTGGGAACTTACGACGTACAGCCCGTAAGAAGCAAATCCTTCGCTACCAAGTACATACAATCCTCGCTGATAATTCTCGTTTCTGAACTCGAATTAAGAAAATACTCTTGGGAAACTGATACTAGCTGGGACGATGAATTAAAGGCTGAGGAGTTCTCAGCCACTATGGGTGGAAAAATACCGCAGAAGTATATAACGGAGAGGGACGTGATGAGAAGAGGACGTGGCCCAGGAACACATGAGATCGTTCAATGGCCCGATGACGTTTTGCACAAAGCCTGCAAGACCATTAAAAGGGACGTCGGGTTTGGCGGGACCGTACCTCTTTTCGAACCTTCTTGGCCGTCGACTATCCCCGGACCAGGCAAATACTTTCCTATTCATTATACTTAGGAGAGGAGCTTCAGAAAATATATAAGGAGAATTATTCATTATTTAGATCGACAAAAGTCGCGCAGTATTTCATTTGAAACGACTGGTAAACGAAATAGTATTCCACTGAGATTATTGGTTGCTCGTTTAAGGGTACACAAAGAATCCGTATCGGTACATCGACCGGAGAAGGCGACGAGGTTCCTCCTGCGTCCCAACCTTCGAATACGACGGCCTGCGGCCAAGATTCCCGCCAGTAACGACGAAAAGCTGGATTTTACCGTGCAATTTGTACATAACTGAATCTCAGTATTCGTAAAAAATGATCGGTGTTAGATGTTTCGCTTGTTCGATCTCAGGTACGACGCGAAAGACCCGAGGACTCTGGACGCTGTGCTGAATAAGTTGGTCAGTAAACGGGGACCGTACGATCTGTTCACAGGTGCGTTTCGCACGTAGGCTGAACTTTTCGATATGAAAAATAAACGCGTGTGAATTCTCGTGTCCAGGACCGAGAGACGATAGCACGCTCAGAAGCTACCAAGCTACGGTGAAATTAGAAGATCGCGGGGACTGGCCTAAATCGTTGCCAAGCGAGCTCGACAAGCTATTGCACAAGTCGAACTATTTTAAAGGACGTTTTACCACCTGTCCGAGGTATTCTCATTAAATTCATGGCCGTCGGCTATCGTTAAAATCCCCACCACCACGTCATACGGTTCTACGTTAAACTCAAAATACTCGCCCCGAAGAACGAAACAAAACTAAGCGAATTTCATTCAGGCTGCCAAATTACATTCGAATTTTTAATCGAATACTAAAGAGAAGACGCGATGATTTTCGTGCGCGGAAGTTAATATTCATATTTCGATAGATTCCCGAAGATATCGGGGATGAGAATAATGTTACAAGATCTCGCGCTGTCTTACAAAGACCCGAAGCTGCCCGGGCCCGGTCATTACGACCCGAAATCGCCGAGGAAACCGACGAGCACGAAGAATTATCCCTTCGATATAAACGTCGAGTTTGTGAGACCTGGACCGTCGTCGGTACTTCAACCCGGCCCGGGGAGATACAAAATAAGGGACACGAGAACTATCGAGGGTAACGGATGGACCTTTGTGTTCAAGAGCAAAGCACCCCGTACGGACTTTATAGTCATACCTACGTACAACGCTTTTTGAAGTCTGTACAAAGTCTGATTAAAATCGAAACTTACGTCTTGCACTTGTTCTTCGATCGGACGATAAGTAATCGGAAGCTTCAGGATCGAACCAGTTTCGATCGTCTTCCCCGGAGGTACGAAGAAAGGTCCGAAGGGATCTACCAGGCTCACGTTTACCTTCACGCTTCTAATTAAAGAAGTTAGTTCACCTTTTAATTATTCATATTTTATTTTCTACTTCTCCAGTATTTTATTCTCTTGATAGTATTAACGCAGTATTTTGATGAATACGTACCGATTAGAAATGTTCTTAACGGACAAGAACTTTTTTGAGATGATGCCAATCGCGGTTGGTCCAAACGCAATCTCTTGTTCCTCGTTCAGAAGTAAAATTTCCGGCCTGGTGATCGGGCAGATCAGTTGGGCAAATAGTATCTCGTCGTATTTCGATCCGTTCTTCATTAGCAAATCGATCGCGCAGCTAATGAAAATCGTGGATACACAGGGTTCGAATGTTTCTAGTAAACTTATCTCGCCGGCAAATTGATCCATTTCGGTGAATTCGTGCTTCTTGTCAGAACTGTCCTTCTTCGCTTTTTCTCTTGGCTTCTTCCTTTTACCTTGCGTTAACAATACAATTATTTCCCTCATTAAAAGACACTTAATCGACATAACAGATGAAATTGCTATAATATGATGTCTCACCTTTCTCTGGTAATTTATCTTCTTTACCAATCCTGCTCACCTGCTCCTCTACATTCATTTTCAGCCGAAGACCCTCTTCAAAAACCATCCTTTTTGGTAGCCTCGGTTTAAAGAGAAAATTTACTTCGATAATCTCGTTGTTGCACAAGATGCCAGACTGCGGCATGATCTTGACTCTGTTCGAAGAACTCTGGAATTCGAAACGTCCAGTGAACTCCTTGTGCTGATTCCTTATTATCCCACAGGTACAGTTAGGGTAGGAAGCAGCGTTGAATCCTCTCAAGTGTACACTGGCCTAAATTCATTGTCCATTTAGTAATCATGATAGAAGTGTTAGCACTTCAAGTACCATTGAGAATGAACCACAAGGGGTGGCTGGAAATTTGATGATTTGCTCGCTCAACTCGCAGAGAGCATCGATGATGTAAACGTAGATTTCTGTTTTATTCCTTTCCCTCCTAGTGTCGAGACGACTGATCTCTTCTGTGATTTCTGAGGTATCTTCTTTATTTAAATGCTCACCTATCAGTACAATAATTATATCTTCAAATAATTGAAGTTTGTGCTAAAAATTAATTTGGTT
Source organism: Ceratina australensis (assembly GCA_004307685.1). Lineage (NCBI taxonomy): Eukaryota > Metazoa > Arthropoda > Insecta > Hymenoptera > Apidae > Ceratina > Ceratina australensis. The sequence continues at coordinate 247,747 of SHCU01000120.1, forward strand.
CATTACTTGAATATTTCTCGTCTATTATTGAATCACTCTCTGTACGACTATCCACCTGGTCCATCTCCTGATTAGTTTGACGATACACGGACGTAGGTACTTTGAGATTTATTGGCAGTGGAGGTGGGAAACCGCGATTTCGTGGAACTATCGAGAGTGCTTCCATTGGATCTTTTAATTTACTAACCATCGTTTGCTTCTTGCTACCAGCAAGCTCAGCAAGAGTCACTGCTTGTATGACAAAACTGTCAAATAATTTTAACGATTCATCTCACGAAATTTTATTTCATTTCTAAAGATTTGTTTTACGACAACCTTCGGTCACCAGACAAGCCATTCGCTCGGATATCGTTGCCAGGTATGTCTGTTATGCATGGGGAACAGATCAGATGGAGTTTGATCGTCTCTCCAGGAAGAATCTTTCCGAAACCGTAATTTGGCTGTATTTCTACGGTCGCTGGCAAATTCATAAAAGCGTATTCTTGAATCAATAAGCTCTCGTTAGTCAAAGTTAATTCTTTGTAAGCAGATTCGTGAGTGTAAACGAATCCCAAATCGATGTACGCTGGTTCTACGAATAAAACGAGTAATTGATTTCTCGGATACGATATGACCAGGATTTCGTTTGGAAAGGATAGTGCAAACGTTGAACAAAGGAAGATAAGATTTATTTTCTTTTATTCACTAACCCAGAACTAAACCGTTACACGTGGTCAGAGTAGCAAGAACTTTCACTACCAACGGCGGTGGTTTTGCTGACTCTTGAGACACAATTTGTACGTGAATCGGGAACTCCAGCATGTTTGATACCGAGTCATAGTATCTACAATTATATAAATTCGCAATAACGTCGAATACATTTTAATTCCAATATTAATTGATCTTTAGTACCGTTTGGCAACGCGAATGATGCTTGCCTCGGGTATCAATCGTACAATAATTTTAGCTGGTCCTTCGATCTGTACAACCGTCGATTTAGGATAGACAGATACTTGGTTCTCTAAACACTTTGGTGTTTTTATTAGAACTTCCATGCTGCATCGACCTAGGAGAAAATCCTGACGTTCTTTAATTAATTAATTTTCATTATTCACTGCGAATGTACCGGTATTGACGATGTTAAATGTCTGCTGAGAGACGTCAGAGTCAATCATTACGATCCCTAAGTCGATACATGGTGGATCCAAATGAATTTGATAGCCAACAACCTCGGCCCATATCGGTACACTCTGTTAAAAGGTAATCAAAACATCACACCGTACTTTAGATTATTATAAAAGATGGTTAGCAGACCTGTTCACCGATCATTTTATTGTCTACTAAAAAACGAATCTCCAACGTCTCATGGTGCAACCCTGTGTATCTGGGTCGGAAAGAAATAGTCAAGTGGCATTTAAATTTCGGAGGGATTTCAATCTGACAGAATTTTTTCGGGTCTTGAGGATATGAAATAGACTCTTCATTATTATCTACATTTTCATCGTTATCTTCACCTAGAAGATTTCAATAAGTAATTTTATTTTAATCATATTATCATATATCATATATTTCAATTTAATCATATTATTTTAATTAATTCGAATCTGACTTGTGCTCCAAATTGACGATTCCGTGCAACGTATCTCTGCTTGATCGAAGTGCCATAAGAAATAATGATCATGCTCATTTCTCTCCTCGATTACTATGGAAAACGATTTTGTACCCTCGTTAGAAATTGTGAGAATCTTCTGGCTGTACTTCAAGTCGCTATACTTCCAACTTTGCGCCGAAGGAAACCTAATAGTTTTACAAAATAAGTCTTAAATTATAACATTGTAGAAACTTCTCAAAGTTTTGCGATTTCTCGTAAACTGATCTTTCTGTTATCAATTTTCACCTAAGTTCTCTGGGTTCTAAAACGGGTATAGCAGTTTGCGGAGTGCAGCGAACGGGAACCCGAAACTCACGAAAGTTTTTTGTATCATCTTGATTCAAAGTTAGGAAAGCGATATCCGCCGTCACTATTTCATCGTGAATTGGTGAAAATCTCACATTTACTGACACGCCGAGGCCAGGTTTAACTCTCGCAGCATCCATTATATCAATCTGTATTTAAAATCATATGATAAAACAATTGGGAGCAGAACAAATAGAAATTGAAGCTTGTTAGGTACCTCGATAATCCCGGGTTCCCATACTTCCGTATAGATTTTATGAAACCGCAGATACGCCCATTTCACTGTTTTATTCCTAATTATTAATTTACGTGAATATAATTTATTCACTTGAAAATCCTGAAATATGGAATATGATTTATTATCTTTTAATTAATTACGTATTCTTCTCAAGTATTTACATCGAAAGTTACGATGCTAGGAATCGCGAAGAAACAGACATCCTCAGGAAATTCTTGTTCTATCGTTGATTGAGATTTCTTTATCACAAATCTCTCAAAATCTTTATCCTCAACTTTTTCCTCCCCAATCTGTGATTTTTCTTCTGAAGATCTTAACTTTGTATCCTCAAGCGCACTATCGCTTTTAATCAATTTTGATACAGTTTCCTTAGATACTGCAACATCTTTGTCAACTATTTCATGGGTTAAAAAATGTTCACTGGAGATTTCCTCAAACGAAATTTCCTCGAAACTCTCCTCACTAATTTCCCCCAAGGTGATTCTCTTTAACCGAACGTCTTTTCTCATGAAACGAATACCATTGTTCATCTCTTGCCCAATCTTCTTTATTATGTTTAACATTCTCTCCTGACGAAGTTTCATCTGCTTCTTTCTCTCCTCTTCATTTTTTATTATCTAATATTTAAATTGGACAAATAGAGAATCGTCATTTTATTTCATTTCGACTAACTGACTTTGTCGAAAACTATAGAATCATCTGGGAGTATCTCATCGATGTTGTATTCCCACCTTATCCTAAGAAATAATTTCCATTCATTACTTTCTGCATAATTTTTTTAACGAACGATGTACAGAAACCTGAGAATCTTTTCCGAACGAATTTTCTGTCGGATAATCGCTCTCTGAAGCAAATGGCAAGTGTTGTCCCATTCCTTGTGCGACAAGATTATCTAAAACTGCACGAAGTTAATATTGTTTGCTGTTTGCATTTTTCTCACGTTTTTTTATTTACCCTCAACTTGATCACAGACGTGAAGAACTTCCATTTATTATATTGGTAGAAGTACTCCTCCCATTTTTGCTCTTCTCTCTTCGCCCGTACTATTTTCATCTTAGACCACCTCGTGAATCTGCGATCTGTGATTAGGTTAACATTGACAATAGTTTATCAAACATTCTGGCATTAATCGACGTTCACCCTTTCTCGTCCCAGTATCATCTGATTTTTCTATCAAGTGCGTGCCATCCCTATCAATTCCCTATTTACAGTATTTCAAGATAGATTATATTAATTCACTAAGATTTATAAATTGAGATATGATGAGATGAGATTTATTAATTTTTATACTTACATAAGCATGGTTTTCTTTCAATTCTACTTCTTTCTTTTGAGCAATTCTACGTTTCTTTAAAGCCAGTAACGCTGAAGATTAATAGCGATTAGTGTCGTTTGTTAATTTCTAGATAAATTCTTGATACGTGCCTTTCCAAGTTTCATAATTCTCCCTTTCCAGTCTTGCCGCGGTCCTCTCGTCAAACGCAGATCCACAATCCCGCAGGAAAAGGGGATTCTTCAAAAATCTTTCACAAAACTCTTGCATCCTCACCGTCGAAATATTCTATGATTACAATATCTGGCTGTCAAATCGAACGGAAAATAGCTGATAGTCGATCAAACTCAAAGTCAAAGTTCTTTACCCCATTTCTAAAATACAAACTTCATTTTTGTAAAAGTTCTCCCCGAACGAAAGTCAATTAGTCCGTGATGAAACAGCGTGAACAAGGTGTTGACCGTCGAGGTATTAATCATAAATTGGGAAGTTATTAGCGGCCAATTGGATGCCGATTAATTAGCTTCTAATACAAAGCGGCGTGGCAGGGCTCGCGTGACAGCCGCGTTACGTCTAATATAATACAATACGCGCAGCCTCCTATCTACGGGAACAACTATACGGGTGTCAGTTGCTCCGTGAAATTCTCCATCAATCTACAAAATTATCCGGCATATGGCCACTGGAAGAGAGGCCACTAGTTTTTTTTTCTCGCTCGAGGTGCCACTTCCGGTCCGACGCTTGAATATTCATCCAAAGTGGATTTTAATGGGTCACACCTACCTCGTGTTCTTGATACATTCTCACTTTTTATTAATTATATCTAGAAAAAGCCTATACATACCGAGTCATTTTTATTCTCACATTTTCTGTGCACATCTTAAAAATTCGTTTACATTTTCATTTATTAAATTAGGAAAGATGCATATTTGAAATGAAGCTAAGAAAAAATCGACTGAGGAATATTTAATCCAAACTGGATTTTAATGGATCGCGCCTACCTTCTGTTCTTGATACATTCTCACTTTTTATCAAGAACACAAGATAGGTGTGACCTACTAAAATCCACTTTGGAATAAATATTCCTCAGTTGATTATTTCTTAGCTTCATTTCAAACATGCATCTTTCCTCTATAATTCAATGAATAAAAATGTAAATGAAATCAATTATATCTAGAGAAAGTCTGTGCATACCGAGTCATTTTTATTCTCACATTTTCTGTGCATATCTTGAAAATTCGTTTACATTTTCGTTTATTGAATTATAGATGAAAGATGCATATTTAAAACGAAGCTAACAAAAAATTATATTCGTGAAGATTTATCATAGATATTATAATTATCGTATAATACGTTATAAAAAAAGGTAGAAATTAAATTACTTACTAAATAAAATTTTAATCAATATATTCACTAAAAAAAAGTTATAAAAAAGGAATATTCATTCGTAAAATTCGTTCGAGAAATCCAAGTACAGATTTGCACTTTCTATTTGCCAGTTATAAATTCTGCACGATTGACGGGGAGTATGCAAACATTCAAGACGAAATGTTGTTCGTTTCCTGCGGTGATTGCCAGTCTCCGTGATACGGTAGCAATTTTTGCTAATGTAGGACAGAAATACATATATATCTCGTGTCAGCCGCGTGATGTGTGTGGCGAGGAAGGAACCGGCGTAATTACATCCCGCAGCTTCGTCCGTAACCCTTTCCCCGCGGCGAGGGCCACAGGGTGAGGCGCCGCCGGTTCAAAGTTCGTGGCCGCACCTATGAATTATGCATTCGGTTCAGTGTAATCGTCCGATGCATCATTATACCTGTGCCCAGTTTCCCGTTACGATTCCATCTGGCACGAGATCTCAACGTGATCGCGGAACCGAATCGAAAAAACCGATTGCTACCGCGAGTATGTAAATACCTAGACGATTCTTGAACCCTTGCAATTTCTTCTCAAACGTACTGTATAATGCTCTGACCTGGTGCATGGCATCTACATATTTCAGAGCTCGTATGATATCGAATTAAAAGATGGCCCAGTTTGTTACCCTAAAAGATATTTAGTTCAGTTTCTTTGATATCAAATTTTTCTGTATAGGGAAAATCTTTTTTCATCGCTTTGAGAAATACTTTCTCTGAAGTCGTTACATGTACATATTTTAGAAGTATTAAAAGATGGTCCAGTTTGTTACCCTAAAAGATATTTAGTTCAGTTTCTTTGATATCAAATTTTTCTGTATAGGGAAAATTCTTTTTCATCACTTTGAGAAATACTTTCTCTGAAGTCGTTACATTTAAATATCTTAGAATTGTTAAAATGGTCCAGTTCGTTACCCTAAAAAATATCTAGTTCAGTTTGTTTTATATAAAATTTTCTTGTATAAGGAAAATTCTTTTTCATCGCTTTGAGAAATACTTTCTCTGAAGTCATACATTTAAATATCTTAGAATTTCCTCAGGGCTAAATCTTGCCTGCCAAGAATCGGCTAATCTCTACTTTAGGAACTACTGTCTTGGGTTTCTTTTATCCCGAGACATTCACGTTCAGAGAAAATTCTTTCTTAATACCTTGAGAAATGCTTTCTCGTATCTTTAAATGGGACACCCCACGGGCCCTCGAGATTTCACCTGAGAGATCCCCGGTGGAAAAGGGAGCGCGCGCGACACGGCACGCGCCCCCTGTCAAACAGTTCCAAACATTTTGAAAACATCTCAATCCGGTCGCGAGAGTGGACCACGGGTGGGCCCCTGCGACTCTCTCCCGGGACTATTTGTCAGGGCTTGTCTCTTCGAGGGGATGCGCGGGGCAATCTCTCTCTCTATCTCGGGGAGCAGGGTCGCGTGGCCAAACAGAAGTCGTTCGTTTCTTTCCTCACGGATGGATCCTCGTAAATCAGCCCCCCTACGAGGTGGGCGACGCGAGTCCATCCCGGAGCAACTCCTCCCGGTGAAAATTCTTATGTACTTACCCTGACGCGAGTCGTTCGTTTCAACGACGATCTGGCCCAAAGACCCAGTGGCCCTAAATTTTCGAAAACTGTGCCAGCCACGAGAACTTTCCTCTCGGTAACTTTCCATTTTTACTGCTGGACGCAAAACACAATAGAGGTACCCCGCGACGAGCTGTCTGACCAATAGGCCATCCACGCGTTAGCTTAAGCAACATCGCTACTGGTGTTCGTACGGGTTATAAACGCATAAATTCTCGAGGAGACTGACACCATTCAGTGGAACACTGACCCGGTTTCTCAAGGCCGCCGCTGGTCCAAACTCCATGCTAATCTTATAATTCTATTAACATGAAACTAGAATTGTAGTCGGTACTCCGCGAAGTACCTCGTCTTCTGCTTACAGTTTCTATTAAGAGCGTAGACTCTGATATCAGAGTCGTAGAGAGACTATTACTTTTGCTCACAAATTTAAATCTATTACCTTTATTTCATCCAGGAAAATCAATTTCGTAATATTACTGATTATTACATCTTTCCAAAATTTGCCCAACTAATTTTTTTATTACATAATAAAATGACAAAAATTCTATAAATTTTATTAATTTAAATACACTCGATTATTTTATAAGTCAGGAACTTGTATAAACGAACCGTTGCGAGGCGAGTAAAAATTCATCGGAACGGAAGCCGGCGGTCACGCAACAGCCAACGCATTATCGATGCACGCGTGGGTTTTGTGAAAAAATTCCGGCGCGTACAGGCGATGGCACGGGGCCGCAAAACCGCGTTTACCGGGCCCGAGGTGTGATGCGTTACAGCTGGTTAAACAGCTGCGCGAGAAGGGAAGATCACCGTGAACGCCGCGACAAATTTCGATATACGAGCCCCCCGGAAAACTGCGTACGAAATCGGACCGTCCCTCGTCTCATTTTTTCTTTTTTTTTCGCTCGTTCATTCGTCGTGTATTTATTTTTGGTGAAAGTTGTCGACGCGGTTCATTTACCGTAAATGCTATTGATAAATGATCCGGGGATTCTTATTAAAAAGTGATTTGGTTTGTTAGCGACTTGAAAGTAATTATGGAAGCAGATAAACTCTTGTTGAATTTTTTAATATTATTGTTAGTATACAAACAAGAATTCTAATTTATTTCCTTGACGTAAAATTGTTTTTATCGTCGACAAATAATTTGTTCACATTATTCAGTATTCTAATTTCTTTTCTCTGCGTCGAAACTAAATTCTTACCTGGGTCTAGAGAAACGTTACTAGGAATGGTGTCCCAGTGACCCATATTAGGCCGGGAGAAATTTTCGTAGAATTGTCAAATTCAGAAGTGAGATAAAGGACGGCCTTGAAAGGCCTTACAAGCGAGAAGAGGACAGTTAAGTTAGACAGTAGGTCAGCAGGAGCATTGTCACCGAGGATAGGGCCAAGGAACCACTACAAAGTCTCGTAAATTTTATTGCAACCATAGGACTTCTGAACGTTACGTTCACAGTAGTCGTCGTGGCTAAGTAGAATACAGATTTTTTACGTATGACTGCCTGGCTGAGTTGTGAATACAGATTTGGTCATGCCTTCGATGTTCCGATCAAAAAAATCAATTCTTCTTCTTGTAGCTTGGCACCCTTCTATCACCTGAAACTGAACTCGATGCCTTTCGTACTTTGTTTCACAATCATATCGCTCGTAACATTTTAATAAAATGATTTATGTTTTATCAAAATTGACAGACGCAACAGAATTTCAGATAGTTGGTTATAATAATAATAATTATATAATATATTATTATTTTTCAAAATATTTTATTATGGCACGTAATTATAGATAAAATGCTTATTGTACTTACAACTGTATCATATTTATCCTGAATCGTTTTTTACACGCAGAGATTACTTAACAAAATTTCTCTGTGCATAAGCGTACAGGCTGTAAAATACAGAGTTCACCGGCTCGGTATCGATCTAGTCATCTAATTAGAAACGGCCGGTGAGAAAGCTGCCTGGTCACGGTTTAGAAAAGGGGCGAACGGTACCATTTCAGAGGATGCCGAAACACCGGTAGCGACTATTAATTTTTTTTTCTAACCAGCAGCGTGTCCCATCGTTTGGCTCGGAACTCGATCAAAATTTATAAGGATGCCTTCAAACCCTTCTACAATTTTTTCGTGCCCTCTCTCTGAGGTTGCAGAAGTGGTCATACCGGAATATAGTAACTGTCGTTAGTGATAATGAAATCTAATATTGGATTACGTGCTCTTAACGTTAAACGGTATTTGAAATTTCAAGTTCGTTTCGAGACAAGTTCGAGTGTCGATTGGTACTCTTAGATAACGATTGGGAAATTCGTGGTATACAATGTTCCGGGTGTTTCCGTACCCAGTTTTCGGGTACTTAGGGATGTTTCAGGGGGTGTTAGCCGAAGGATTATGGCCGAAGGCGGAAGATATATAAGTTCAAAGAGGACGAGCATAGGTTGTACCAATGCCGGCTGTAGAATTCTATTTCCGAAGTGCTTTTAGAGACTTAACATTTAATCAATCAACATATAACTTGGTACTTAACAAGTTTTTACAAGGGACTTCACCTCGACCTTCAATTTTAATTAGGGCCATTCGAGTTTTGATAAGTCATATTTTATCAGACTTAGTTATATGTCATAAACGCTTGTGAAATCCTCGGGAATATCCTCCGGAACATAGCGACCTCTTGGTTTCGTTATCTCAATCGCTACTTCTAGTTGTCATTTCTTCTTGTTTTCTCGCAAGCGTCATCGATCTTGACAAGTACGAAGCAGAATTTATTTCCCGATGCATTTTGTGCATAATGAAGTGCATAAGTTGATCACCATTGCCGTTTGTAGTACTGTCTGTCGGTTCTTTTTCTTTCAGTGTGAGACCTGCGTTAGTTTCCAAAGTTTAATGTGTGATTGTAATTTAGTTTAGAATTTTCTGCGAGTTTCTTTAATTTTAAAAATTGAGAAACAGTGACGGAAATCATGTGTTCTGTGTCTCCGTACATCACTATATCTTTTCTCAGTTAATAGTTTTGCTTATTAGAGGTTTAATAGAAAAAAAGAAATTCTGGATATTGGAAAATCCACTAGTTTAATATATGAAAATGATGTACTACTCCGAAATTCTTGCTCGTACTCTCTTTCTCAAAGTCTACCTGCTACTATTCTATTCTTCTAACTACAAACTAAGGCGCTCACTTTCTTTTATTCCGTCTCTCGTTCTCTCTCTCACACTCTACCATTCGCACACCTCATTCGTCCATACTGTTCGCTCATTTACCAAAAATTCCTAACAGGTTCTACCAGCAATTCAGAAAAACCCGAGAAGTACTTGATACTTTATATACCCTTAAAACAATATAGTATTCAGTTACTCTTCACGATAAACTTCGGCCATGTGACAGTAGACGCACGCTTGCCGGTTCATTCAAGCATCTTTTTTCCACTCGTCGCTCGCAATAAATCAAAAAACGCAAGGTCTCGGCCTCGAGGCTAGAGAGTAGGAGAAACGAGCGAAATCGTGGAATACACGAACAATTTTCTATGGTGAGAGCGACGGCCACACGCCGGCCACCACCGGGTACCCCCATAAACTCATCAACTCGTAAAAGTTGATTTTTTTCACGATGTTTCTTTTGTCGATCTCGTAAATCATAACGTTGGGTAATAATAGGCACACGCGACGGAAGGTCCAGCCAGTTCCTTCTTTTCTCATCCCTGGGCACACGATCTCCTCCAACGGAATTTTCACTCTCCCTTTCCGTCTTCCCTCCAAATTCTTCAATTTCGTCTTCCCAAATGTAACGGCATTTTCTTCATATCTGATTTTATCATACGGGATCAAATGATCCCGTTTGGTACGTTTAGTGTTAAAGCTGAAATTCTCTAATTTTATTCTTTTACAAATCTGATAAATTTTTGTCACACAAAATGCAATGTTAAAAAAATTCTTACAACGTCAGTAGATTTACGAGAAAGAAGGCCACGAACTTTAACAAGGAAATGTGAGAAAACAAAAAATCGTACGTCAAAGGGAAATTCGCAATAGAATTTCATAGGGAGTCATTCGTCCCCGCTTGGTTCGTTTAGTGTTAAAGCTGAAATTCTCTGATTTTATTCTTTTAAAAATCTGATAAATTCTTGTCACACGAAATGCATTATTAAAAAAATTCTTACAACGTCACTAGATTCAGTGTTTGTTATTTTATCTCGTTTGGGAGAACGAAGGCCAAGAACCTTTAACAAGGAAATGTGAGAAAACAAAATATCGTACGTCAAAGGGAAATTCGCAATAGAATTCGAAGCAGGCCGAGCAAGACGAAAAGGCGTGTTTGAAGTCTCATTTGATTTATCGATTCGATAAACGTGTCGGTTGTAACACACGGAAAATCTGCCGAGATTTACTACGCCGCCGGGCGGAATGCGTGCGATTTTATGTACCAACTCTCTTACCGTATATGGTGTTCGACGTCACCCGTCCGTCCTTTTTCTCTCGTTCCCGTATTATTTCACCTAGCCGGGTTTGTAATAAGACGAGGAAACGAGGAAGTCGTATTTCGTCCCTTTGAACCGGTGCCGCGATCGTGCATACGCACACCGTTCGTTTGATCTCGCCTCCAATTACGTTTTACCTACCGGGACTACTTACATACTTACCGCGTATTAGCCTGTTACCCAAGCACCGTGAAAAACCCGTGGAAACTGCGGCTGTTTCGAACGATTTTCCGTTTAACTATAAATGGCAACGCGATCGTGATACTATAATTGTCTGACGAGCCACGTGTGGGGTAATTCGAAACTTCTGTTTCTCAATTTCTGCACCGAACTAAATTCCCAAGCTAAATTATCCCACAAGTATACAAAAGTGTCACAGTTAAAAAAGATCATGGAAATAATGACTCAAGTGGCTTCGAGCGTCTCGTAATAAAAATCTTTTTTGTTGCTGGGTGTACACAATAAAATAAAAAGAAGGTCACGCTTTTTGATTTTATGTGATACTTTGGGTACAGACATTTTTTAGAATTTGTCTAGCACTAGTGCCAAGCGGGGTGAACTGACCCCTTTCCCATATGGTAAGACTAGGTATATAAAAAATACCGGTACGTTTAGTGCTAGTAATTAAAAAAATGATTTGATATTAATTATATATTTCATGTGGAATAAATAGGAATTGAAAGTCAGTAAGCTCGAAGCAGCTTGAACTTTTCGAAAGTAATAATCATCATTCTTAATTGATGCTTCTTCGTTAAGAGTGAAATGAGCAAATCACGGCTGCGCGATCAGTCACTTAAACAATTCCCGGTGTCGCAGATTTTCAAAGAGAAACTCGTCGAACTAAAATAGGGGTTTCTTGAACCCGGGCGGTTTCCCAGGGAAGTTCACGCCACGGTCAGAACAAAAGCCGCATTTCCAGGGAACCGAAACACCCACGTCGAACCCTGGCACCGATGGTGGGGTTCCCTTGTCCAACCTCCGTAACGCCCACATCTTCGTCGGCTATCGAACCTCGTTGGATAGTTCTCTGGTGGGGGATATCATCAAATAGTGGGGGATAAATCTGTGGCACGCCGGTGTATACAGTTCGGATAGAGATTCAGATGGGCGATACGTATGGTCGTGTGTATTTAGATTGAAATCGAGGAAACGTGACAACACGGTCAATTACCGTGTAATTCGAATTATCGCAATTAATCGTTGATACACTTGTTCGACAATTAACGATTAGTCGAACAGGTTCTCGGACATGTTACACG
>SHCU01000121.1:0-21480 GCA_004307685.1 Ceratina australensis
TGTTGTTAAAACAAAAATATCGTGTACTGTAAGTTTTCCTTTACCAACACCTAGGTAGATAATTGCTTAAGAATAGTAATTGCGTAGAACAATATTGATACGGTAAAAGAAATTACGAAACAGATATCGTCACAATGTGCTACCTTTTCACGGAAAATTGCATGAACCTTATCTCATTTTTTCTATACGCTACTCTTAACAAGTGTTTTTATTTATTGAGAAAACATAATCATCATGACAAGTGACATGAGCATCGTAAAATTTGTATAAAAAGTGTTCTCATATCATGAAGCTATAAAGTAGGGACAAAGGAATGTTCCTAGAAATAAGAGTTCTACAATTAGTTCAATTAGACTTGTAATATAAAAGTACAAACTCTTTTAGATCAGGGATCGATACGTTTTTCATCATTGCAGAAATTGTGAGTATACACAATAATGACGAACATTTCAGCAATTACAATCTGTAACGTGATATTAATAGATTAATCGTTCGCACAGTTATAATTCATATTATGATACCATACTGATAAATTGAAGTACTACCTAACTCTTTATTACTTCCTTACAGACATTTTTCAATAAACGTGCTACAATCATTTGCTTCATGGAGCTCTTATTATACAAATTCTAAACTATTTGCTCCTGAAAAATATTTTGTAATACAGATTCAAGCATGATAAAATGTATAAATGAATAATAATTCCTTCCTGAAAAATTTGTTTCCTTAAAAGAAGCATACAAATTCAAGCAACATGTTTTGAAAAACGTAGATATTTCGGTGCCTGCATAACTATAGTTCACGGTGACACTGACAGTGTTTGGAGTGGGATACTTGTTTTGTGTGTTGACGCAGAGATTTATCCAATATTGATTGATCTGCTATCTTCTATCTCGAGGGTACTCTTGTTTTTTCACCCACATTTCCACCATTATATTTATTCTCTAATGCGAATAGTGTATACCTGATTCAAAGTTTCATTTTAAAACTGAAAATCCAATATCCTCACAGGTCTTTGTTCGTTAATAGCGGGTCCAAAGAGAAAGAGCGATAAAATCTATTCGAAATTTTAAAAAATATCCAATTCGTATTTATTGTACTAAATACTTAATGAATTTATTGAAGTCAGAGGTTATAAAAGATTATTAACTAAATCATTACATAATTATGTATTGCATGAAGATAATTGTAAACTTTGAGTGCATTTCTTTACATGTCGATGATTTCTGCCATTACATTAATCTAAACTGCATCGCGCACATGTTTTCAAATTTCGAATACCACTACAACATTATCTCAATTCTGATTCGTATCGCGTTTCATCATTTTATCGCGAAATTTTCAAGACCATCAGACCATTCAATTAAGGATAACCATCGCAAAAGTCAATTAGGAAATAAGTACTACACTAGCGTCAGTTACTTTACCCCCGAGATCAAGAAGTACAGATACGTAAGCACATAATCGTTATCTGAATACGATCGAAGATCCCTGAAAAGGGAAATTCCATGGCGGCTCGCGAATTGTTTGGATCGACAATGGTCGACTCGAATCGTTCGGTCGGGGGGGACCACTTATTTGTCACGGTTGATATCGGGCCTGGAAAAAAAATTTATCGTCCCGTGCCGATAAGGCGGAACCAAGAAAATAGGATTGAAATATTTGATCAGTAATGACAAAATGAAATAACGATGATGTATAGTTGTAAAATGAAAATCGCGTACGACGTAAGTGGAAAAAGAATGAGAGCTAATCTGTCTTAATAAGTCGTATAATTCAAATTCTTATGAATTAACCCAATAATTTATTAGTTACTTTCATGCTTTTCAATTCAATTATATGTATCATTCAACGTGTTTTAGTCTGAAAATACTTGAAACAAGTTGATATGCATATGTCGACAAAGCTGTAGCTGATATAACAAGAAACATAACAGAAAAGGCCATTTATTATTACATGAAAAAATACGTAATTTATTCCATTGATCAGCATAACTGAATCTGGTTTTCTTATTTTTCACATTTCAAGCGATATTAACCTGCTTTTATCATGAATTAGGAAGCGTAAACGAAAGAACTAAAGAGTGTCTCGTGAATCCTCACTACAATCACAACGTAATGCAGAAATATATTTCATAATTGCCATATGCTTATTTATTACTGTGCCATTTCTGTATCTATACTATATTACTCTAGAGGAGGGGCATGTTGTTTACCATGTTGTTGCCTACATAAGTATGTTTGTTGCTATTTTAATCCAATTCGATTGGGAGGTTAATATAAAAAAACGAAAGGTTAGTAATCATTTTTAAGACAGCATCGACTACTAGTTTATTGGTCATCATTTGAAATCTTTAATCGCCATGGAAAAATTTTCTCTTCCCTTCGTCCATATATGTACATATGTGTGAACGTACTATCAACGTGAGTCAACAAAATGATTCGACATCCGTGAGCCGAAAAGCTTGTTTTGTCTTTGAAACTATATGATTCGCCGATTTCCGGTAGCTCGGAACGAGTTGGTCAACGAGTTTCCGCGTACTAAACGATAAATCGAGCGTGACGCAAATCGCAAGATATAGGCGGAGAGTACTATTGCAAGTGCAAAAGTGAACGGCTTTCGCGTCATACGGATTACTTGATGGCCTTAATCAAAATGAGAAGCTTCGAAATGCCATGTTGCTATTATAGAAACGCGAGCACGCCACGACAGATTAACAAGGATAATGGGAACTGAAGTGATCGCGCTGACGCTACGGACCAGGCACGTCGATCCTGAATCATTGTCCCCATCGATCTAAACCTACCTTCAGAATTCGTTACACTATCGGGAACTACGTGATTAACGACAGCAACTCATTCTAGTACCGCGTGTTTACCGTTTACCGAGTAGTTCAGTCTTGAAATTGTATTTTACCTTCTGATAGGGATAATGAGGCAAGATCAAGGAATCAAATGAAACAGGAAAGCACAAAAGAATGATAATTTGCTTTCATGTCGCGGGAAATAAGTGTGGTAATTATTTTCATTTATTGCATTTTTTATTGTGAAAAATGATTCATATGATAACGGAGATGATGAAATCGTTCAATTGATTATATCACCGGATAAATTCATCTAAATATTTCAATGGCAATATTGTACACATCTAATGCAGAGATAATGATGCAAGATATTGAATTTACAAATGATGAAGAAAAGAAATAAAAAGTAGTATTAGAATATTGACATTTTCTTGATAATAATTAATTATGGTAAGAATATAATTTATAAATAATAGTGAATATTTAGTATATAATAAAAGAAATATTGTTGTAAATAAATAGCAAACTCACAATTGACGTGATGTAACAGCTCTAAAACAGCCGAAAGAGAAATACAGTAATAATTTGTAAACACACGCTAAAAAGGCTTAGTGTCAAACGACTTTAATAATTATTTTCCCATTTTCCAATTAGAATATACCTTCTAACGCGAGTAGCTATATAGCATAATTAGAGAGCACGTATAAATACTTGTGGACATTCTATAGATAAAACAAGTTTAAACAAGAGAAAAAGGGAAACCTACGTAGAAGAGTTTCAGTTAAAGAATCAGTAAAATTAAATATAATCATCAGCTCAAGTTACTCGTAGACTGAAATAATTTCTCAATAGGTTGATGAAAAACAAATTTATTATGTTATCGTTAAATGGGTACTCCTGTAAACTTTCCGATTTTTTCAAATTGTTCTTTCTCGGGATCCAATGCAGTGAAAAGTTTGGAATTCTGGGAATATGTACTACTATATGAATAGAATTTGTAAGCATATTTTCAACCCAATCTGCAGACTTAATTTTTTCTTCAAATTCGTTTTTCTCGAAATCTAATGCATAGAGAGTGCTGAAAACCTAGGTGAATGTGTTTCTAGAAGAGTAGAACACGCGAGTATACTTTCAGCCCGATCGGCGAACATGAAATTTTTGCCAAAATTCATGCCCTTCAAAATCTTGCAAAATTTGAAGGTCCAATGTTCAAGTCCTAGTTTCGAAATAAACATCGAAATAATGGATTCCTTTTGCCCAACCTAATATATTTCAAAATATACATACGACACTATATCCCGTCTTCTTCCGAAGAAAAGCGATAGATCTCGATTACGGAAGCAGCGTAGATGATTACAGTTATCGTTTCGATTAAACTCTTCGCAACCAGAAAGCCGATTTTTCGATAGCGTCAAGGCTGGATGGAACGATAAAACCTTTTGTTTCGACCCCCACTGACTGGAAATTAACGTAGCTACTATTAACTCGAGTATGATCGAGCGAGATTTGTTTCCCGAGTCCGAACCAAAACTGAAGAGAGAAAAGAAAAGGAAAACGAACCACTTCTCGGCGAGCACCACTTTGTCAATGTGATCATATTCCGTAAGAAACACCTGTAATATAGGCAATTCGTTACATAACGAAGACGAACAGCTCTTTGTCCGAAGATGCGAAGAGGGAATTCAGACACGGGTGGTGTTTATACATTCGCCCCTCTCTGATCGTCATATGTACGTATAACGTATCGTTCTCACCGGCTCTCGATAACCGATGACCACGCGCGAATCGATCGCGAATTAAATTGTAATCATCACGTCGTCATCAACAATTCGGCTAATCCGCCCCACTCGGACACGAATTTAGTCGCTAATGCGATAAATAAAAAAACAGTATTTATCAGTATTTATAGAGCGAGAAGTTATTGATCGACCATCTTCGGTGACGTCTTCGATGGAAATAAGGAATTCATAATATATTTTTAATCATCTAATCGGAGTATATCATTAAACAAATTCTCCTTCGCATGTACAAATACGCTATTGTTTCACTTACATATATATTTAATAATGTATTAATATGAGAAATATGACATTCTGGGAATTAAAAATAATGAATAAAAATGAAATAATAAATAGAGTAAATATTAATAAGATTTACACGTTGCATGTATAATAAATCAGGGAGCAGCGTGACACGGACCCGTGTTTTTTCTTCTTTCGTTTCTGACAATTCTTGCGTAGCTTACTCGCATCGTTAAAACGTCCACCGAAATCTTGCTCCTCGTAATTTGATTGATCAACGTTGCGTTACTTTAATACGAGCCAGTCATATCAAACTTCAGAATGCTAAAGCCAGGAACCGTCAGTAATGAAAAACGTAGATCACATGTTCTCGTCCTTATACACAAATGATAATAGATGTTATCAGCTGCTTCTTTACTCTGACTCGCATACCGTTGACAAAGAAGATAAACTTTCAACAGTAGGTACGTTACATCAAGGCAAATTCCTCGGCAAACAGCATCGACACCTAATTGCTTAATTAGAACACCTCTGACAAACCGTGTTTTTTCATTAGAAAATGGGACACAAAGAATAGAATGTGAAGCATATCGCGTTGATGAGACAATAGGATCGCAAATAGGCATAACATTGAGAATCTGATTGGTGTTCATGAATTTTAATAGAAAAAAAAAAAATCAAAATGTAGTGTATTTCCCAACTGGTAGTACGTGCAAAAAATAAGTAAAAAAAATAATATATTTTGCTTCGTACTGGTCTTTGTTTGCGAATAAATCAGTGATGAAGACTCAACGATTATTCTATAGAGCAGTCTTTTACTCTAAAATTTAGAATATGATGGAAAGCGAAATTCTTTCGGTCTGACGCATGGAAATTTAATTTAAAGTATAAAAATGAATAACTCATGATAGTTATTATCACGAAATACCTTCTACTATGAGGGATAGGAATGAAGGTACAGTACAAATTCGAACATACTTTAGCAAGAAAAGTGAATCAATTTTTTAGGAACCGAACTGTGGCGTGTATAAGATGAGTCATTTGCATATTCTAATTAAATGATAAATACACATGCCGATCAACAGCTGCAAAAGTGAGATGTCAGGAATTCAAAATGGATTTAATCAAGTTTTATATACCGAGTGTTCTGTTTAACATCTCGTACAGAATTAAAACTATTGGATAGGAAAATTGTTTACTATCCGGCATACGATTTTCACAGTAATAAGATAACAAGAGAGATTTCAAAGTCATGTTAATATATTTAAATGAAACTCTAGACTTTTAATTAAATTGTTTAATGTACATTCGTCGAGACGAATTTAGTGACCTACTATAATTTCATGCGTTAAAAATTAGCTCATTACATGCACAATGCAGACCTGTAGTCCTGACAAGTATTTCATTGTTCTCACTTGAACAGAGCACCCCATGTGTCGTTTTGTGTGCGTGTTAAACATCAATAATGTGACAGATCTGACGGACTTTGATTTTAAGCGTCAGAGAAAATATAATTTTAGAAATTTGCGAAATGGATTAACTACGCCCGGACATACGTTTATTGCAAACAAGCGAGATAAAATCGTCTGGAGATAGCTTCTGCTAATATTAAACAAAAATGGGCTAATTGTGGCCCGTTAATCGACAGCCTTACGTAGACAGCGGAAGCGCGACGATTTAATTTTAGAACACGTACCCATTTATAAAGTACGTTCGAAAACAGCGCGACCGCGACTCAACAAAACAGTGAAACCGATCACGCGAATGGTTGTTTCGATTTCACGAAAATCGAATTCGATTCAATCAACACACGTGACTCAATCAGTCACGACCGCGGCTTTTGTTCCCAGTACAATTGTATAGTATAATCCGATCGTCTCGAGCGACTCGTTTGTCTTATACTTCGCTATTGTTCCCGAGTTTCGAGGCCTTTGACTTCGCGTCGGGAAAAAAATAGATCGCAGTAGGGGGTTCATATTTATCTAATACGTGAATCGTGGACGCCTTTTGAGTAATGTATTTTTTTGTTACGAGAATATTCGAAGTGCCTTTCGTAATCATAATTCGATTCGTAAATACACGGTTCCTTAACCTTTTCAACAGGTAGAACTAGATTCAATAGCCATATCGACGAGATCTACGTGAGAATCTAAAGAAAAATATGATAACGCTGTGCTGGGGACCACTACTCGACTATTACATCATCTAATCTACTAAATCTGAAAAATAAAGCTGATAGGAGAGTCATATCTAGTAGAAATTTGTAAATGTAATCTCAAAAAACTAATATTACTTTTTAACAAATAACTCAATAAGCGAAAAATCGTTGCTACACTGTTATCAGTCTATAATATTGCATTTTAAGCACGTTGACTAAATATTTCTTGCTTACTGGAAATGCATTTAAGGTAATGATACTCTCAACTCAACGTTGTGCAACATAAAAATGCACTATCTGAACTTAATTAGCCGCGTTTAAACATTATTTGAATGAAAAAAAAGACGATTCCGATATTATTCACTAATAATCCCACGGCTTACGCGAATATCAAAGAGTGGCACGCGTACGACCGACTTCCCGTGTCACCAGTTGCTCTTTGTTCTCCGAGGACGCTACTACGACCGTTCGATGAAAAAATCGATCAACAACCGGCTACGTGCATGAGAATGTTCGTTCATCTGCTGCCAACATTCCTCGAACGATTTCCGTCCAGGTGGAACCGTGCGATGAAACAAATTCGCTGACGCGCAAAGGGAATCAAGCCAACGATCGTACCGGGACGGACTACGATAAGAGCTTATTACAAAGCGAAACGATTGTCAACGGTGCTAGCAAACCTCTACGAGAGGATAATTTCGCGTGAATCGAACGATCCTTGTCTAGCGTCCTTTGCGATCGAGTCCAAGAAACAAATGAATAAATCGAAAATCAATAGGGTATTCTACTCACGTTTCCTGAACGGTGACGGCGAATGAAATGAATGAGAGGGCCACGCGAAGAGGAGCTTCTACTCTCTTGGATGTGCAATCGCAAAGAAAGGTCGCCCTGCTGAGCTTGCCAACGATTAAAACTCCTGCCATCTTCAGGTTTTTCAAATAATCGCCGTTAGAAGCAACCACCGATCTGATTGCCGGGCACGATTACTCCATTTTTATTTCTGAACGCGATGCACCTATCATGGGAAAAGGATTCCTAGACTTTGTCCATATGCATATATGTATAGGTATAGTCGTGTCAAGCACTACGGCTACAAGCCGGCAACAAGCACTGTGCTGGCAGCAAACGTGGATTTCTGTAAGGCGATTAAGTCAACTAAATGCCTTTTACAGATTTACAGAATTTGCTAAAATTATGAATGAAACGAAATCTTGCTTTAATACGTTAAAGGTTTCGAGAGCACGGATTCTCAGATTAATGAACGCTGCCTCGATAATGATTGAGATTCATTCATAGTACTGATGTAACGACGCGACGTCCAGATAATCTTCTTTGTTATGCAATTAAGAAAAAAGTATTTGACATGGAAGAGCAACGTTAATGCTTGTTAACAAGGTTCGAGGATTGGAAAAATTAGAGAATCAAAGGAAAGTTATAATGAGGTTGCGAGTTTAGATGCATCTGACTGCACTTTACGTGAGTTTTACTCGAAACGGAAAATGTTCATTGAGAGAATTTATTTTATGATTAAAAAAATGTCAAAGAAAATTTTAATCCCCAATCCAACAACTCTGTTAAAATTTAGCACGTAGAATGAGTTTATAACAAGTAATTTCTTTTTTGTGTTTTATGCGTAGCAATGAAAATATATCTGAGGCACATATGGCACATTTTATTGAAATTGCGAAATTAAAAATATAATTGGCAATATTAAGCGTTAAAAACAATATGAGTAACAACCGCGATTGGTTAATTTAATTTGAAATGAAAACTGTTGAAAACGGAGTTAAGTGCTTCTCCAATTATCCATGAGCATTTTGTTTGCTTCCGTCGATAAGGGGTTTTATTGGATTTTTATCCAGTTAAAAACACCTTCGTTAAGAATGAAAAATCTCAACTAAACAGCTGGACATCGGATTGACTACTTTTAACGAGGAAAGTTACACAAAGTTGAATTACAGGAAAAGAATTCACAGTAGCTCGTCTTCTTTTTGCATTCGATTCTTTCCAAATGGATAAATCGTACAGAAGAAAATGATGTTAATACAATACGATTAAATTAGTTTTTGATCCATCACGACCCGAATTAACGTTTGTTGCGAAACGTTATTACATTTAAATACAGAGAGAGAAAAATAAGACGAGGTGATTGCGAAATTAATTCCACGCGAAGAGTATATATCATAAGAAATCATCTCGGAAAGATCTCGAGACGAGTGCAAAATACTTGACCCAAAAAAATTTAACACAGTGTTATCACAGTTAGTACCTGTCACATCATAATATGCGCAGTTTACACGCGTTACAAATCGCGTCGCCGCGTAACCAGCTGGATCTTGAACGAAGGTAAAGAACCTTCTACAAAAGGAAAGAAACAAGCAGTTTCTGCCCGATGGCCCCGAATGTAGACGGAAGGACCGGTAGCGCGAGCAGGGTCGTACAATTAGACGTGATCTGAATGAGAAGATCGTTGTTCAGTCGAACGTGATCGACCCTCATTATCTTTCATTCCAGCTGGCCCGTGACAATGCCATTGGATTCTTGAGCGACGCTGATTTACTATAGCCATATCGCGAGTAAAGTATTTTTTTATTTCTGTCCTCACTATTCGCTGGTATTCTCGGTTCGCATAATCGATTCTGCGACCACGTGGTGAATCTGCGTAACGCAGATCAACGTCACGTTGCATGGAAAGTTACGCTCGCGGTCTCCTAGTCTCGAGCTTTGGTTTATTGATAAACGAATCTGGCTTTAGTAACAATCTGAAGAAGGACGTCGGTCTCCAGTGGGAAATAAACACAGATCGCCAAAAATAGAATCGTTACGAACAATTGGGTAAAAACGAATTTCTAATAAAATAGAAGTTATACTTTTTTCGTGACTCATCTCCCTAAAGGAAATGAGATTTCTCCTAGCTGTCAACGCACGAGATACGAGACGAGAAATCAGATTCGATTGTCTTTTTCCGGGACTTTTTTTCGTCTAAAAGGGAGAGGAGCCGGGGCAGTGAAACGAAGTGAAAGTAGAGTACGAAGGTAAGTGAGTATCTAGGAGTGAGTCAGCCGGTATTTCCTCGAGTTCGGTGATTCCCCAAACGGTTTTTGGTTAACGGTACAAACCGTTCACCGAATGCTTACCAATTGCCAATGAAAGGCGTTCTCGTGACAACGATGTAATTTTTGGAGAAACGATGTTACTCGACAATTCTCGGAATGAGGTATCGAAATATACATATGTTTTGCCCGCGGTCGCAACGAGTCAATTTCCGATGTTTTTAATTAGATAATAGTGTGCAATAATGCTTTGCGTCTATGTAGATAGAATAGCCATGCGTTAATACAAGTGCATATCCGCTTCATTCATAGCGCTGGTGACACGAGGATCTAACTGTTGTACGCACGTAATAACATTTTCTTTGATTACGTATATCGTCTTTACGTTACTGGGTTTTTTTTTACTAAGGCAATTTTAACTTGTCATGCAGAGTTATTTTACAGTACAATCAGTTCCATTCCAACAACGTGTTCCATTTTACAATATTGTGGTATAATTTTCCGTAGTCGAATTTGACAAGAGTGAAGTGTACGTCATGGAAAGAATTATTTTCTGCCTCCATAGTTTTTCAATGAATGAGTGAATGAATTATTACTTAAACTGCTACCAAATTGTAGCGTTGATGTCTATACTATTTAGCATTTAAGCGTAAGAGAAGCATAAGTATGTAAGACATTAATGCATTAATATTGTAAGCTTAAGGTTCATTAATTACTTCCGATGACGACATCAAACTATGAAATCGACTTTTGTTCAGTTTTTATTGGAAAACATCAACGCTAACACATTTTGTTTTAAACTTCCATTTATATGATAAAATGGTAAAACATTTTGTACTTGTCTCAAAAAAATCTTTGGAATTGTATAAAATTATATAGAGGTTTGCAATAACCCGAACAGCACGGCTTATCGATAAGTGGTAAAATTGAGAACATAAACTATCCCGTGATCCATCCACGATGTGTTAATATCATTAGGTCTTTTTTTTATTTCCTGCAACGCATTTTAGGAGCTCCACTTTTGGAAAGTTTCGATGGAGTCAGTTTTATTAATAATCTCAATGAATTGAATGTTTCATCGCGATATCGGTTGCACAGATTAATAGAACACTCCTCGAGTACCTTGACCAATACGATAGGACGTTGCTATCCGACTTTCTCGAGTACCTGGAACAACCTTGATCTGAAGAGGAAATATGGCCGATTCTCATTTCGCTGAAGTCGTTACGACACACCTGACAATTTTTCTCTTTATTCGTAATGTCGAATTTCTTTTTTCCTGCCGCCAAAGCTACGCGATTGCCTTTTAATTGCGCAGACTTATTTATCTGATGTTACGTTCGCCGCGAGGAACAAGTGTGATTTCGTTTATTTACTCTTGTTACGCTGCTCGGCGGCGATTACCTCCGCAATTATTCTGGCATTTTTCAGAAAAGTGGAAGGGAAAGTAAGAACAATGAAGAAGAATTTTTTAAACATATTTTAGATCCAACAGTATCGACAACTTTATTATTTACACTAGCGCGATATTAAAACATAAAAAAAATAACTATTTTCTTGAAATAATCTTATTGAATAATTTTTTATGCTACTACTTTAATATTATTATGAACGACGAAACTGATACCCTACATCATCAAATAAATATGATTCCATGACAGTGATAAGTGGCCTATTTTTTATTCATTGATTTCATATTCTCATGTTATACCGGAGCCATGTTTTCTTCATTGAAAATGAATTGAAAAAACTATTTTATTCGTGTGCAAACTATAATTATTCGTACAAACGTACGAGTCTAGGCGAGTGTATCAGGAAAGTCAATTTTTCTAAATCATTGTGAAAAATGATCAGACGGCCGTCGATAGCCTCAATCGTTATCGTGGTTATCAACACGAGCCACTCGACGTACTCTCGAGTAATGGAAGAAAAAGGACGAAATAAAAAAAATAATTCGCCATGCAACAGCGAATGTTTTCAATTGTGAATCGTAGCCATCGAGATATCGTTACTCACGTACGATAACGGTGGGTATTACGTAGTTTGTTAAACACGGCTAATTGGAAAAACATACAAAATAAATAAATCCTTCTTGTTTTACTCGAATCAGAGCAGATCAACATTTTATGTTTTTTACCCATTTCTGTAAAAAATCATATTTTTCAATGTTCAAATGGAAAAAGAGATCAATTGAGATTTAAGAGAAATGCCAGCACCAACCACTGCCATTGCTTTCTCGAAATAAATATAACGAGTTCATAATTACTGTCACAGTTAGAATCTTTGAAACCCATCCAATTGTCAAATGTCAATGATTCATAGAATAACGAGAATGACCATAGACGTTGAAAAGGTATGAACTCCGTCGAACTAATTGCAATGCCTTGATACAGACGTACTCGCTGGTGATTAAAGTTATTTTAGCACCATTAGCAATATTTAATCTTTAACGCAACGTTCGTATGGCAAAATCGTGCCTCGAGCACAATATAGTCTTATTTCCACAACAATAGGCACGATCCGATCAATAAGATATAATTAAATTAATTGGAGTGATTAAATGAAATTTTCCTTGATGTCATTGATACAATGTTTTTATCGGTGAAAAGTATGTAACGAGAAACCGAATGTGGGTTATGGTCGCTGAAGATCGATAAAGCGATCGATAATGATGCCGCAATGATGATGTTGTCTCATTGGTATTTAAAGCGAGACTTGAAAAGCTTCGAAACACCGTTTTGTAATCGTCACTTGTACAGTAACTATAAAAAGTATCATCTGAGCGCTACCGTTACTAATCGATTAATTAGAAGTAATTCTCGAGAGAGAAACAAGCACTGAATTTCTGGTGATCAAGAGAGCCTTATTAAAAAATATATATGTTTGTACGATAATACTTTTTGTACCCACTGACGCAAGCTCTAAGGTACTTCTTTTACCGGGTTTGGGGCTGGTTCCGGTAAAACTGGCAAAAGATCGCCTAACAATTCATTATGTATTTCCTGGTACGTCTTTCCTTTAGTCTCAGGTACCAACATGTGCGTAAACGCCGCTGCGCCAGCCATGATCACGGCAAAGATCCAGAACGTCATATCGGCACCCAGTTCGTCGTTCATCGTCGGGAACGTTTTCGTGACGATGAACATTACAAACCAATTCAACATAACCGCCATGCTGGACGCTGCTGTCTTCGTTTCCGGCGAGAAAACTTCGCCCATCAGCATCCATGGAACTGGTCCCATACTAAATAAAAAAAATCGATCAATTCTGTTTTACGGAGTGGTTGGTAACAGTTATGATTCCAATTTGTGAAACAGTTATCGAGAATCGTGAATGGAAAATAAATAAAATACATTTATCGCTCCTGGCTTATCGACTTTCACTCTGGTGTTACGGGGCTGATATTGTATTGACTTTATAACTGCCAATTTTTCATATTGCACGGATACCCGCATCTCTCCCAAACAGGATCGATATATGTATTACAATTCGAAACAGTTATTTTTGTAACCTTTTCAATCTCTTCATGGTGAAAATTGTAATACTATCGATCGGCACGGCCCTACGTACCCAATAGAAAATGCGACCATAAAGACGATTAAGGAAGTTAGCGGTAGCCAGCCAAGCGCGCTGACGTCATTTCCGCCGTCTTTCAACTTGAAGTAGTATCCGAGCGCGATCAGGCTAACTGACATAACAGTGCTGGAAATCATCAGCAGCGGTTTCCTTCCGGCGCGATCCACAATCAATGCAGCGACACCTGACATCACCAACTACACAAACGAAACATTTTATTTACCGCATAAATGCCCGCTGTTACATTTACGACTACGGCGTAATAAAAGGAAAGAATCTGATTGATGAAAAAGTTGCTTGTTCACTCGCAACTTTTTCTCCTCTCACTTCCATGAAATATTCTGCACGGATTATCGTATTCCTGTTTTCACGCTCGTGAGGTCAGATTCGTTCCTTCCGAATAACTTAAAGAGATAAATTACATTTCTGAAACTCGATATTCCCTTCATTTCTCAACATCGTAACACTGTTGGAATAGCTGATTTTAAATGAAAATAAAAGTATGTTTAAAAGATGTTATTAAGACATACTTGAATTTTGTACTGTATGGATGCCGAAGAATGTAAATATTAGTTTAATTAAAAATCAACGGAACATCGAACCTGCACTAGAGCAACGACGATAGACGCAAGTTCTGGCGACATCGAACTCCCTGACGCTTTAAAGATCATCACGGTATAGAAGATAACAGCATTCACGCCGGATGCCTGTTGGAAGAACATCATACCAAACGAAGCTATCATAGCCTTCTTGGTTACCGGAGATTGTATCATCTCAGACATGCTCGGTTTCTTGCCAGAACACTGTTCCACCGCCTTTTGCATCTCGTTTATCTCCTCTTTCGGGTCGTAATTGTTTCCTCTGAGCACTGACAGAGCCGCAGTCGCCTCTTGCTTTCTGTTCTGGCTCTAACATGTTAAAAAAAAAGTTTACTGCAAACCAAGCGTTTCTCGACTTCAATGCAAACTCACAGTTTACAGTAAAAATAATATTTTTCTTTACGAACAATTGACTTCGTATAAAAACTATTTGCGAACGCACCACCAACCAAGAGGGAGATTCAGGCATCCAGTAGAAGGTGAGAAGAAAGAGAAGGATGATGGCGGCACATGCGATGGCGAACGGCGAGTAACTGAGGACGCTGCCTAGAATAAATGCGATGAATATTCCGACGGTGAGGAACAGCTGGAACATCGCGCCGAGGGTTCCTTTCGTCGAAACTTCAGCGATCTCGGATATGTAAGTAGGCCCGAGGACACATCCTGCGCCGATGCCCATACCGACTAGAAATCGGGCGATGTAGAGGAGCTTCACGTCCGACGCGACGAGAATGAGGGCCCAAGAGGCCAGGAACGGGACAGACAATGAGAGAAGTGCTTTCTTTCGTCCCATTCTGTCTGCCATCGATCCCGCGGGATACGCGCCGACAATAGCACCCAATGGAAGGAAGGAACTGATCCAAGAACCTTGATCCGCCGTGACGTTCAACCATGAGTCGGGTGCCGTGAGTTTTGGCAATACCGGCGATGTCCATGCTATCGCTGTGCCGATTCCGACCACCAACATGCAAGCTACAGAAAAGAGACGAAACAGAGACTTTATTAAAATAGTTATTAAGTATGTACGTATTTGTGTGTAATACAGCTTACATACAAATGTTCGTTCAAGCTATTTATTATTTGTATGAGAAACAAAATGTAGTAAAAGCGACGATTTAAAATGTATATTCTTCTTCCAACAACATTTTTTATGAGAACTCCAGGAAGCATGAGTTAAAGGAGCAAAAAAAGTAAAGTCTTTATCTGTAATTTCGTTGGATTAACTCCAGTCAGGAAATGGGGAATATTTCAAAAAATGAATTCTCAATTCAAAACTTGACTCCGGGTGATGTAATATTGACAATTAATAGGGAACGCCTATTGGGAATGCTTAATTACGCGCCTGATTATCATTCGATAATCATATACGTCGCTTTTATCTACGCTACACTTAAATTCAATTATTAATTTGAGTACCCTCGAATATGGGCAGAGATAACGTTCGCAATTATTCGAAAACCGATATCGAAAATAAGAAGGAGATAATCTCGTATGAAATAGAATACTTAGACGTTCGCAAAAACTGACATGACAGCGGCAGGCTTGATCTTACAGTTAATGAAAGAAGAACGTACTGTTCTCATTTGTGGAACTGTCAGTTTTTAACCAGACAGTTACTTCTTTGTTCATTTTGCAATGACAATTTAAGTTTAGTTCCTAATTCATTTTACGACATTCGATCTAAATTTAAAATGTCCCATTTATACTGATTTTAGATAATAGATTCTTCAATTGAAAGTAACGAAATTTCAATATTAATTATAGCAGTCGAAGCAACACTCAACATCCGTAATATCTTAGCTACCTTCCTTAAAATATTCTCTAGTAATTAAATAAACCGATGTTTTCCTATGAGCGCGCAAACGGGATGAAAGGAACAACCAAAAATGGTCAAGAGACGAAACAAGGACGCAACTATGTTCTTAGCGTGTTACGTTGAGGTACCGGAAATAGCGGCGAGGTATTGCCACAGCTTCCTGCTTTCCTGACGCACGGCACTTCCATTAATCATCCCCATGCCTTCCATTTCCTCGAAATTAGCGTTTCACTGTTTGAGCGATGGATCTGCACTTCGAAGAAAGCGTTGATCGAAATAAGAAGTCGAAGATCGATCGGCCGACCTGTATCCCAATCGATCACTCTTTTCCTCGAGCTTCTTTTCTATTCTTCTCGGTTCGTCACAATGAGACACGATGTCGCGAGCACTTTTCAATGAATCCTCGAAATCGGATGACACGGTATAGCTCAGGTGAACTGCATATTTCGTTCCATACAAATCAGACTCGATCGAATCGAGTGAAATGGAATGAACGCGACTTACGGCGAGGGCCATCATATATCGCGGTCACCACTATCTTGACCATCATTATCGCTGGCCTCAGCTATTATCTCATAATCGAAGGAAAAACTGTTTGGAAATCACGATTAACGAGTATCGGCGCACACGAAGATTGTAGCATCAGGCTCATTCGTTTTAAAATCGAGTAAACGTTAAACATTTTTTCGCTCTGATATTATTACGCCGAAGAAAAGTTACTGTGCCGTACAAATATACTTTGCGAATGTTTTATAGATACGTTATAAGTGAAGGGAAGCTTTTAATCGGTTGTAATCTAGCGATCAGTTAGATCACAGTGTGTAATTCTTGATCGGTTGTAACTGTTTCACAGAAACTCGAATTTACGATTTAAATTGTACGTTCACGCCTTGGTAGAAGATTCAAAGGGTTGTAGCCACAAACTAATAGCGAAGGTTAGATCTGGAAATATGAAGTCATATAATAAATATTGGCTAGGGGGTAGAGAAAGAATGTGGAAGATATATATTAATATGTATTTATTTCATTTTATAAATAGTTAATATATATGGTTATGTCTAGGGATGTTTATATTTTGAAAAAGTCCAAGGAATTTATGACGTATTAAAGTTAAAGTAGATAGAATGCTACAGGAACGAGGGAGTACAGTATGGGTACAGTATGAGAGCATGAATGCAAGAATGAATGAAAATAAGTATAATATTAAAAAATAGATCAGACTATCTGTTAGATTTCTGTTAGATTAATAATAAGTGCTTTTTCTGGTTGATGATGTTTTATGTTGCTATATGCAGTTCGTAGTATGTTTGCATCAGAACATCTTTGTCGCTGGCAGCTTGATTAATTTTATCAATTCGTACATGGACAATGTTCAAGTGTTCCTCTTCAACGACTAATCCTTTTAAACACGTCGAAACCATAATTTATCATAATTACCTATAAATCGATTTTTAAATCGTCCATCACAGAATAAAAAGTTGTTAAAAAACAAATATAGGTACAGAGTTATGTTTTCATATTTCGCACATGACACGTACATTCGTTACATGAATAATATTCAGTAGACCCAATTCCATGGCAAATCACAACTAAAAAGATTGTTTGCAGGTGACAATAGTTAGTCGTGGCAAACCGCATGGCGACCACAATTTGGTTATTGCGTCCCGGCGCGTCGCGTCGCGTTAACAATTTCTCGCGACCCTCGTTATTCGGCAATTATAGATTGAATTCTCGTTGACAACATGAACAGGCGATACGTTATCGATGTCGATCGTGGGATGTACATCGGGCGGGCGAGCGCCGCAGGAATTTCATTATTTCTGACGAGATCCATCAGCGCGAACGATCATCGGTGAGGGTTAATTAACGGAAAGACATAATTCGGATTGGTCAGCTTGGTAGCTTTAAATTTTTTTAATGAAACAGGGATGAAATTTACTTTTTCCTTTAATTTCCAATTACGGCTCGCAACCATAAAGATGTAGATAATTAATTATCATACTAATTCATCATCATTAATTTATCAGCTCTGATCGTAATCCGTATTTTAATTACATCTATGGAAGATAAAAGTCAAGTGATATATTAACTAAAAACTGCTCGTGATTAATGGTTAACGGAGTGAGGTATTCGCAAGATTAATAGGTTCAGTTCTTTAGAACTATTTTCTCCAAATTATAATTAAAACATGACAGGTAAATTATTCTTGCAAGCACGAAGTTATTAGAATGATCGATACATTAAGGTTGTACAAGCCCTTGCTTACATAATAACAATGACAAGGCATTGAAATTTTAACAGTTATTGAATATAACATTAATGACATACAAAACTGTTAAAAAAGTTGATAGCAAAACTTGCATTTAATTTACGAAAAAATATATTATACTATATGTTATAGATATATAAATGTTATAGATTATAGACACTATATTATACTATATTATATATATTATATTATATATATTAATATATTTACGAAATAATATCAACTTCGAGGCTATTACTTTAAGATCTGAGGAACTCGAGCATCATAAATCAAGTACTTAATCGGTATAATTCGGCGCAATTGATTTGCGAAAGCGTCGAAGAAGTAAGAGAAAAAAAAAAGATTGAACTCGAAAATCGTCCAGTAATCGTTCAGTTTATTACGCGATTAGGTTTAGATAAACCAGGAATCAGTGTAAAGTGGTGAACTTGCGAATGATATACGGCCGGCAGCGCGATAAATCAACCGGTTAGCAACGAAACTTTATCTTAATTGGCTGGGGATTGGAAGAACGGTGAAGGAATGGTAATAAATCACGTTTGATCCCGAATGATAACAGCTTGCACGCGCCTCCGGCAATCCTTATCTCGACGATAAATGCGGCCGTGTAAGGAAAACAAATAGGAAGCCAAGAAGGATTAAGCTGGCAAATGTTTGAAAACGAGATTGGGATTTACCGATATATACCTGTTTTTCTTGAACAGATTAAACGCGTACGTGAAAAATAGAGCTTCCCGTTTTATGCATTGACATTGTTATAACTTAAGAAAATTTGAGCATCGCTTTTTACTCAAACTACATAAAAGTGATATATAGATACAGTATCAACTCATTATAAATGATACTTGATTACAACTTTAGCAATCTCATTAATTTTCGATCCTTAATTTGTATTAATGATAATAATTCATTTTATTGCATTGCATCTACACTTTTTTAATGCAAAATTCTGTTCCTCTCGCTTTGGTTTTTCCAGTGAAAACGATAAATTTCACAGACGTGTTTTTTCTCTTACAGTAATTACTTCCAACCCTATGAAAGAGCGACGAAACAATCAATTCAACCAAAATATAATAGCTTCCGAAATTTAATGCCCTCGTGCACGGAAGTTATTGCAAACAAATGCCCGGTCGACTTTTATTTTCTCGTTGCACGCATTCAGAGGGAAACAAGCGCTGGTATTCCAGGAACTGACCCAATTCGCATCGCATATTGCATCTAGGAAGATCACCGACAAGAGAAAATCAAAGGAAGATCCGAAATAGCTGAGGAAAAAACCAGGACAGAGTGCTGTTTAGCCAACAGTTAATTAATTACAGGAAAAACTGGTCGGGCGAGAATCAAGCTTATTCTCAGTTATTTAGTATGTGAATTCTGAAACAATTTTTCACCGTCAAATTTTGCGGTCCGAATGTTGAGCAATTTTATCAGCCAGGCAGGAGTAATTCTCTCTTGTCTTGTTACAAACCGACTAAACTCGGAATATTAACGTCCGACGAACCTCGAATGCGGGACTAAAATTACAGTTGAATAAATATCGACATTTTTTACTCTGAGCGCAAATAAAATGTTTACTTTATACACACGTTGCAAATGTCAACTTTACGCGGTAATAATTTAACGTAACAAATTATTATTACGATATACACAGTGCGAGATTGAAAACGATTTTTACGAATTAAATCCGAGCAGAAAATGTATCGTTTGAAATAACATGTATTCCACTCATGATATTTATATGTATGTATACGTTCCATTTTCACATTATTTTTGTACGTTTCAATTTTATAAAATTTATTTTTTATAGAAATTCACGATTTCATTACATCAAATAATTAAACTCAATTCCAAAGTGCATGAAGATATTAATGTGTATACTAAATTTATGTACGTAATAATGAATATGATTAAATAACCATGTCAAATATTCCTAAAGCTTCCTTCGGAAAAAAATTTTATTTGATCGATCTCGAAGATGTTCCTGTTGTTGCGAAGATTTCAGGAAACGAGATCCCTCGCTATTTCCCGAGCTTCCGCATTGCAAACACGGAAGCTGTCATCCAAGTAAAACACGTAAAGCAACCTGGCAACCAAAATCCCGGATACCGCCCTTCGTGCACGAATTCTGACGCGGAGAAATTGCATTCGTTTTTCTCTGCCAGATTATAAATCGTTGATTATGCACACCGTGGACCATTATTCGTCTTCGATTTACCGCGTACTATCGCTCCTGACGGATTCATATCAGTCCTTTTTCGTCCACTTGCTCGTCACGTCTAACTTGTCAAGCAGATAAATATGTACAATAATATACGATGCTTAAAATTACTTTAGCTAATCTCTTTAACGCGCCAAAAAAATTAATTTTTTCTCTTGTTTTAAGAGACGGCGATAAATTTGTATAGTAGATATGACATTTGGAAATCAGTATTTCTTGTGCAGATTTTTCGCAACGATTGATAAAAATAAAAATTTTATTCTGTTTCGTAACATAACATTCGTAACAAATTTTAATCTCGTCTGTTATGTATATTTTAGTACCGTGAAAAATTGTTCATTGTTCACAAGGATCTTGATGTATGTGTAGACAGAATAGAAACAAAATGAAGTTCAAGGAAAGCAGGAAACTTGGAAAAGTGTCGCAAAGAAGGTTGCAACAAAGACGCTTTCAACTTTCTTGGTGTTAGGATTTAGTTTATTTTTAGTTCTCTTGACAGTTAGCATTGTGAACTTGTGCATCAACCGAAGACACTGAAAATTTACGTAAACGATAGAAGACTTTATATTACTTTTTAATTATAGAGTAACGCTAATGATCATCCTGCGGATGTTTATGCGCTTATAGGAAGAATCAAATGTGCAGAAAATATAAAGGCATGTAATGTATACAAATATACGAGGCATAAAAAATGCATATCATTTGCATAAAAATTCACAGTCTACTAATCATGTGTGTACGATATTTGTGCATAACTCAATAAGAAAAATCCAATTCGTATTTCTTGCTCTAATTTGAGCATTAAAATCACTTCTAAAAAATGTACATTCGTTATTCGAGTATGAAAAAAAAAAACACTTCACTCCTTAATTATTTCTTTCTTTATTGTTCTCGAGAAACATTCATTCAATTCTCTTAGAATAAATAGTACAAAAACATTTCGTTCTCAGGGTGCTTTGGATAATGA
>SHCU01000121.1:21691-45983 GCA_004307685.1 Ceratina australensis
AAACATTCATTCAATTCTCTTAGAATAAATAGTACAAAAACATTTCGTTCTCAGGGTGCTTTGGATAATGAGAAGCAAGAAAGTATAAAAAAAAGAAATACATATATCGCTCAAAATTACATAAACGATGCTCGGACTCATCTAACGTAAGTACAAACGAGTGCGTGTATGTAAATATGATGGTAAAGCAACGAGGCAGGGTGAGACTTGCTATGTATTTCAGTGATATCGGCGGGTCACGAAGCGTATCGTAAACCGTGTGCGATTATCATTATATTCGATTGGCTGTCCGGTTTTATAGCCGAAAGCCAGCTGAACGTTGTCGATAACAAACGTCTGCGTACAAATAGGATCGACAATTTTTCCTCCGACTATCGGTGTCCCCGGTCATGGTTAAATCACCAGTCGACCAAAAATAAATTCGCGACCTACTCGACTCCAAATTACCGATAAACTCTGTCCTGAACTCTATACAAAAGAGTGTAATTAAATATAGCGCGCGAAAGCGAGGATGTCACACTACACGCGATCATGAAATCGGATTCATTTGTCCCTTCGGGGGTGGAAATCAAATTTTAAGTAGTATGAAAAAATCTACTTAATACATAATGCGGAGAGTGAAATGATTCTCACTTGATGAAATAGAAACTTTCAAAAAGCAATAAAGAAAATAATCGTGTATCTATTTTCGTCGAATATACTGATATTCAGTAACTTCGAACCAGCTTCACGATAATAAAATCTATTTTATTCTGCTCGTAAAGTGCAGGACATACGGAACAGAACGAAAGAAGCTGTAAAGCAAGAACTTAAGCTCGACGAAGACCAGGAGACAACCGATTAATCGTGTTCTACATGATATAGTTTGCCTAAATATAAACTTACGTACTAATAAGGCCCGTGGTGTAGGTAATCAGAGTAACTTATCGATTATCACTGTGACAGCGCTCGTTAAACCGTGGGTAATCGTTTCTTTCTCATCTCATTTTGGCAGGAATCAGGATCACGAGGCTGTCTCTTCTTTGACAAAAATAAAATCTAGATTATCTATAAAACGTCCCGGTATAATCTCGGTCGGGCTTAACATTAATTTAAAACGACCCTACGTTAAAATTACCAGTACGAAACTAGACGTTCCTTGTTTACTTCTATCCTCTTTGTTCTTCTCGGTATTAATTCGCTTCGAGCTCTTTCACGATCAAAATGAGATCAATTATTGAATTAAATAAGAAAGTTCGCATTGTCATCGCGAAAGGGGCTTTGAACAATGAACTTTATGGAAATAACTTTCTCAGTCTTTGTCATGTTAAGTAATCAATACGAAAAATTAAAAAGGAAAGATACGATAAAGAAGTAGAAACGAAAGATAGCCCATTCGTGTATTCGTTCGTTGATATCAGAAGCTGCGGGACGAGAAGACAGAATCGATTTTTTCTACGATCCGGTGCGCGCACGCGTACAGAAACATGTTTCCATGAAAAATAAAAAGTACGTGCGTTGACGGGACCCGCGAAATCTGTTTCAACAACGAAACTGGAATCATCGAAATGATCTCGCTTCGTTTCAAATTTGTCGAAAAAATCGCGCATTCCCGTCATCGGAACTGTCCTTGATTTATCCGAAAACGAAAAAATATTTCTAGTCGCGATTGAAACTCCTGTACGTTTAAAAAAAGAAGAAACGCACGGTGGATGTAAATTGATCCATAGTGCATTACAAAAAAAGCGAACCACAGTCAAGGTGAAATTAAATTTTAAGCAACGCGTTGTACAAGAAGATCAGTTTCCCGGTATCGGTTGTGTACATCAATTTGTATCGTCTGCTAGTCATCTTATCGATCAGATTTTTCGTTTCCATCTCGCTGTGGTGAGGACTCCAGCGGATGGACACCACGGATATTCTAGTCGTCTCCCATGGAATCGTGTCTAACACCTAAATCAAAAGCGAGTATAGTAAAAATAAAATTTCCCTGATTTGAATACTTTTCAAAGAAAAATGAGGATATTAATAGAATCGTAAAAAGAGATTTGAAATAAATATTTCAGAAATAATTGCATAAGAAAGAATAATTGAAATAACAAATATCAGAAGACGTTTAAAGTACAAAGTTTCGTAGCAATTTTTAATGACATCGATAATTACCTGACCATCTTGGGTGTCCGGACTATCCAGGCTTAAATAATCCAGGCTAGTTGCACTGTACGCTAACAGAACACTGTACAAAGGGAAGCATTTCAATCGCGTGGTCGGTAGACCCTCGTCCGACGACACCAGACTGTTCGGACCCTCGCCTAACTTGGTAACTTGAACTTCCGATTCCTGGTGATAAGTAATCTGAAAATTGAGTGAAACCCGCATCGCGAGCTAAGTATCATTACAATGAGAACAGTTTATCTGATAATCAGTTAACGGAACACATGTGAAGTTATACCGACCTCTTTGGTATCCTTATCAGTACTGAGACAGGCATGAAGAACCCTAGTTTTAGGATTCCTGGTGCTTCTGTGAGCTTCAAAGAAACTTCTAGGATCAGTTAAAACTAGAACGCCTCTCCAACTCAAATTACGCTCTAGCCAGCCTGTACTAGAAATGGCACCTATCTGTAGAAGAAATTATTCACACATCTTTTAATAAAATATTATTCAACAGCTGTATATCATATACTAAATTGTATTATACATGTTGATCTCTACTTTAAGAACCACATGCAGTTGAGATTTTACTGTTGATTACGCTTTATCGTTGATTAAATTAATCGACCACTTCGTAAAGTGGTCCTAAGATGCTTACGTATAGTAGGATCAAAACTTAAAGTGTCTTACCCTGCTTATGTACTCCACGTAGACACCCTCGCGTTTGCCTTCTGTTAGGCTTGCTACATACTTCTCCTCCATACTCTGCGTAGCATTCAATGGATCTTGTTGAGTGGTAGGTTTCAATTGTACCTCTCTGATGTACGCGATCAATTCCGGATTGTCCATCGAGACGCTGTTCAACACGTAATCCCTGGTCATGTTGGCGTCGAACGCCTGTCTCCTGTAACGTAACGTCAACTTTAATGTTTTCATGCATACATACGAACGCGTCAAATGAATGGACTCTTATTAAAGCTTGATACCCGTACACGTAACACACGTGGTGATTAGCCGTTCTTGGATTAAGCCGTTTGCTAACGAGCATTACGTACTTACGTTAGGATAAAAAAGAACGGAAAGACTCAAGAGACTTTGAATATAAAGGAAATAAAAGACATAACAAATTCTTGCGTCAAGAGTCCGAAAGATAGAACGTTACCCATAAAATTTACCAAAAAGGATTACATTTCTCATTTTTTATATAAGAATATTTTTTGGTCATTAGAGGTATAAATAATAAGTAATAAAAATAAAAAAAGTTACATGACTATCCTACTTCCTTAATGAAACAACTGCTCGCACAATACGATAATCGAAGTAGATGATAAAATTAGGAGATTAAACGGTTGTAGATAATACCGAAGATGGAATTAACAATTATACAATATGGTTGTTGATAATAACCTCCTTAGACGTCCATCATTAATGTTCTTGTTGAGAGATCACCAAGTTGAGAAGCCTTTGTCACAAGCGCGCAAGAGAACGGATAATTATTGGGTGACCTAGTAATTAACTCTGCTTAACAATCGTGTTTCTTTAACGCGAGTAACAGGAATAAGAGAAGTGAACGCGGATCCCACAATTAGGAAATAAGCAACCGTTTCTTCTCTCCTCTCCCGCCTGTCTCCCATTCTCATTTCCTTTCTGGTGACAAATAATATACAAAGGCAGGAAATTAAATTAAACTGCTTTAGAGATATAGTATATTTCGTTTACATTGAATTCCTTTTAAAGTCAAGCATTTTCACTTCCAGAACTTCATGAGATTAAGAACCGGTTTCGTAATTTTACTTAACAAGCTCCAATTAATTTAAATCAAATTTTGAGAAACTAAATTTACTTCCATATAAAAGATATATCACTTAACATATATAAATAATTTGTACGTTATCTAATTATTCCTGATACAAAATGTAGTTAAACATTTAATGTTAGGAATATATCGTTGATTAAACTAATCGGAGTTTGATGAAAATGGGCGTAAATGAGGTAAGAATATCGATTATGTTCATATGACTGTCAGTGAAGTAAATCTCTAACGACAGCACTATAAATAATGAGACAAGTAATTAAAATCCGACATCAATCAAACGTTAATAAGAATCCACTCGCGGCTCTTATCAATCAATCGGATTAGCTGAGCAACAATAAAATGACACAGATAGCAGCAAATCGCGAGTAGAAGCCGCAATCAAATATTTGATTTCATTTTCTATGATATGTGACACGATAGGGTGAGCGGAACGAGTTTGAAAATTTGGAAACGGCGCTTGGAAAAGGTTGATTGCACGTTTCCGATGTCACAAACAACTAGTAATTGAAATCGATCGCGTCGCCTGCAATTTTCCGTTTGCTTTCTCTGATTGCTCTAAATTGAAACAACGTACCATCGCGTACGCTCTCTAACGTAAAAAAATTGAATGTGGAGAGGAACAAAAAAAAAAAACAATGACAAGATCCGTCTAATTACTTATTTAAATCTCAATCATTGTACTATAGACGCAGACTCTTTGTTAATGCAAGGGATCGCGTATGAAAGGCTAAAGTAAAACAAAAGGAAAGATGAAGAGAGAAAGATAAACGTAATGACTGCTTTAGAAGCGTCGGAGAGTCTCCTATTTTACGAGACCATAAAATTTTACGTTCCCCTGCGCCGAATTGAAGGACGCTCTAACTTTTAGTGTCTCGTGACGCATCGTTTTTTCCGATACACTTACACGTGTACAAGTGAAAATGAAATCGAAGCGGACGTAAAAAGATTATCATCCAGACTCAGACATCGATCCGGCGAACTCGCGATTAATTATTTTGTCTTGTGCGACGAGTACCGAGGGGAACAGGGGGCATGAACTAATATTATCGATTAGTTTCAATTTATAATGTCTCACCTCAAGGCCGCAGCCTCGCTCCAGACAAGAAGCAAGGCCATGGCCGTAGAAAAAGCGGCGAGGAAGGCTAAGCAGGGGGCCACTCTCCTCCACCAGCTTTTCTTATAGTTCGTCATCGTGGTCGCCGACAGCGTGGAGCCCGCGGGTGGCTGCAGGCCCCCATTGACTGGGGGAATCCCGGCGGGGGCCATTCTGCAAACGTAAAATCGTCTCTTGTCAACGGAGCTCGGAAAATCTTGTATCATGTTTATGTATCGATATGACACGCAACATGCACTCGGTTCAAATCATGTATACGTTGAACCGTCGAATTATACTGGAACGACGCGACAGTAAAATATTCAACGTTAAGATTCAGGTTGAATCGATAAAAAATCATTTTGCGCTTTGGCGAAGTCAAAGTGAATTCGAAGTAAGCACGTGCTACGTGTCACATACGTATGTGCTTGATTCTTTTTTTATCACTCCCCGTACGTGATAACGTACGTCACGTCTGGCATTTCACGCGATGCGTCGTGCCTTGAATAAAATTATTAGAATATACCCCGAGCCTGTGCCAGCCCATAAACACAACCCCAGAGTTGTACCCTTGCATAATGCAAACCGTAATCAATGTGCGCGAGTTAAACAATTATGTGCCATTGCTACGATAATGATTACGAAGCTTAAAAAGATGATACATGTATGGATACAGCTGGTGCTCGTATTAACTAGTACGTACATACATATATGTGCTCGCACGAAATAACGTTGTATGGGAACGAATCTGAATCCAAACCGGTCAGTCATGACGCGATTCTTATTACGTTCACCGAGTGAATAACTACACTTTCACACGCAACAACGCAACTGCATCTTAACCGATGCAACCACTTTTCTTGCCTACCATACGACGCCATTTTTCGTGTTACACCCGAACGATAACGCGATGTAATCTAAGGGCATGGATAAACACGGCGCTTTGGAATCGGGAGAAAATAATAACCGCGCTGAGGGAAGGTTGAACGGATGCACAGAATGGAAGAAGTGATTTATCAAGGAAAATTGATTTATGAGCGCGGACAATTGAGAGAATCAGAAGGGCCGGAAGCAACAATGCGAGTTCGCTTACGGGCGAGATCACATTTTTCATCCGCGTGCTTTTCTCGTTACGTTCTCTGCATAATACATTTTACGTTTCGTTTGCGTCCTCGCCCTCGGCTACGTTTTGTAAATCGAAGCGTTCGTTCGTGGAAGCTACTGGAGAAAATAATTCGCAGAGCAAATCAACCTAATTGATCCCATAAGAATTTTTGTTGCTTTGGAAAAAAGATAATGCAGAACTGGTATAACCTACTTGTGCCTACCTACCATCGGGTGGCAAAGTGAGAGCTTCACGAGGAAAAGTAACAGGTAAACGTTTTGCTAATTGATACTTTACTACTTCTCTTTTCACCGTTTCGACGAAATGCATAGCACACTTAAGAGATAAGAAGCTGAATGAAAGAGAAGCATAGGAGATGAAGCTTTTAGTCGTATTCAGCGAGGATAAATTTCTATTGAGAAAACGTAAAACCACTAGGCCTAGGCGTTCTACATTTTAGCAAAGCGGAAATGTAGACGCGCGAGTGTAGGCGAACGCTTTCTAAAAGCGGTTTTTTTTTGCTGTGAGGCAGGATTTCTGCGTATTTGCTTGCACAGCAAATTCGAGAAACTAACGACCAGATATTTTTGTGCAAATGTGTTTCAAAAGGTATCCTATAAAAACTACTTAAGGTTGTACGAGCCCTTACGTAAAAACGATGGTAAAGCATTGAAATTTTAACAGTTTCTGGATGTTACATGAAGCCTGGATTTCTCGTCGAGTTAATGTGCGTGTATTTTGTGGAAAATACGAGAATCGTGGAAATCAGCATGTTTAGGACGAAAATTGAAATAGTTTCGTCACTGCTCCTAACTCTGTCTTTATGCACACGAAAGTTTGAACGTATGAATAGTAACATTACTACTAGTAACATAGCAGATTAGTAACATTATTCAAGTAAATCCTGTTTCTAAATACATACATCGGTTGTAAATACTTCTTTTCAACGGTGAATTTTTATCACGCATTTCATACATTTCCACATTTTTACACCTGCACCGCAATATAAGCTTTTTGGATCGCGCACGGGTGAACGGAAAAATGATAACGTTTATCGAGGACTTCCACACTGTTTCGCGGCACGCGTCATGACGGAGGAAACCAAAAACGAGAACTTAATGATTCTGTTATCAGAGGCACTTTAAAAATGGAAATAAACTCAACAGAAATGCATATGCTGCTTAACAGTAAGGGACAAATTCAAATATAAATTAAGCTACAACACTTAAAATATTCTATTTTAAAGAGCATTGACTCAGTTCTACTCTTGTACATTCATTTGGCAATTTTTTCATAATATTCCACTGAAAATTTACAGTGTCAACCGTGAAATAACATTGTACTCAATCGAACTCTAACATATCGCAAATTGATCATTGCGAAATATTTACAAATGAGAAAGCGAGGCGGCTAGTAAACTTGGTCGGGCACAGTATTGGTAAACTCCCATCCCATTCATAGGGCTTCACGGTTAACCACGCGCAAAACGATAAGCGGTGTAGTACAACAGTACATAGTAAAAATGAGTTTGGTGATTCGACAAAGAAGTCCTACATAGAAATCTGTACATACTACACGTGCATGAGAAAAGGCGCCATTTGTCACAGAGATACTTTGCGAAGAAAACGATCCGTCTATCTGTGAGGAAACCAAAATCGGTTTAACGTGTGACAAAAGAAGAACGAGAAGATTTGAACGAAACTCTTGGTGTAAAATGGAAAAAAAACATTTAGCCAAGCTAAAGCAAAATCATGAAATCCTGACAGGTTTACGAATTGAGTAATCGCATTATCACACCGCGAATTTTATTACGTGTGAATAACATTAAAAATACATATAGTAATAATAATATTCAAGGATTGAAAGTAAAGTGCACTTCAACGTAACGGATGCTTTATTTTACACAAAAGTCCACAATCCACCCGTTAGAGATGCAAACATAAATCTTTTTTTTCGGTAATCTAATGAATACAACAATGCCTTTAGTATTCATTGTGAAATGCTCTGGAGAAAAGAAGCAAGAGTATAACCGCGTTTAAACAAACCCGCGAAAGAACCTCGACACACTTGGAATAATTAATCAGCGAGTAAATGAAAGGAAAACAACGAAAAATAATCGTATACTTTTAAACAGCTACCGTAAAACTTTGCACTCACGGAAAAGAAGATAGAGGACACGTAATCCTTAAGATCCTTTCACCCAAGAAAATGAATACATAATACAGTCGATAAAGCAACTCTAAACATTCGCAATAAATGCGTCAGTGAAAATGCGATAGCTTTCTACGATATTGGTCTCCGTTTCAGTCACAAAAGTGATGCCTATACGCGTACATAAACAATCTCATATACGGTACTTCTGTATTAAACCTAAACAATAAAGTACAAGATAATTTAATATCTAATGGAAACAAATAGTGAAGTTTCAAACGTTTGCATTGCGAGACAAACTCAAACTTTCTGAAATGCTCTTTACAAATTACACGTTCAAAGTTTGAATATACATATAGATAAATATATGCAGCTGCGCGCGTATAGAATGAGAACTTTGTGACTGAACGGTCGCAAATAATTGCAACAATCGGAAACTATAACTATCGAACTACTATCGATAATTTGTAACGAACGAATTACCGCAATGGTTGCAAATGCTCGTAGAACTTTCACGTACATCCATATGCATGTCGAAGACGTATAATGGCTTTCGAGTCAGAAGGTACGATTTAGAACACGAATACATACTTGGTTTTCATGGGCTCCATGCCGGTCCAGAATAATTCGCCTGGCGGAAAGGAAGTTTCGATGATGTACAACATTCACGTGGCTCGTCTCACATCCACGTTCGTCACGCGATCATCGCCCGGAAGACATCGGCCAAGGCTGTTTCACCAAGCCGACCTCCTGCACATCCTCTCGTTGTCTACTCCTCTGCGGACACTGCACTCAGCTGAAGCGGCGTACGTGCATGCGTTACGTGTTTTCCCCTCTAGAAAGCCGGCAACAATACAAGCGGCGTTGCTCCGAACGAGAACGTTCGTCTCGTGTTTTTCCAACAATCCTTATTTTTCTTTATCCTCGCTAATAATCCGCAATTCTGTTATTTCTCCTTCTTAAATGCACGAAATCCAAGTCTTCCCGTTAACTTCACCGAGTCACAAATCCCTCGATCTTTCCTGTTTCACTTCTTCAACCTCGACGATCATCTGCGCACTACGAAGAATCACGCGAGCAGCGAGTTTCGGGATGTGTTGCTCCGTATCGTTAGAAATCAGCCCTTAAATTTTGGTTGAGTGTTAGGTAACAAAGCTTTCTTCAGAGCGCGATTCGTGCGAGCGTATCGACGGGCGTCCGGCGTCGATCGGCTCCGAAGCGTCGAGGTCGAAGGAGCCACGAGAACAAAGGGAACGAAGAGAACGGCGCGTAACCGGAGGCTCTATGTTATGTAGTACGGAACTCGTACAGAGTCTACGTCTATACGAACGAAAGTTGATTAGCACAACAGCGGCGGTATTGTGCGGTAAGCGACTACGGGAATCATCGAGCGTGTGTTGTCGTCGAATGTCGCACTGCAGAGCGACACACAATTCACAGCACGGCCGTTTCTGCCGCTTCTTCCCTCCTTCTTCTCCTTTCTCCGCTTGGCTCTCTTTTCCCCTTTTTACTCGTACTTTCTCACTTCCACGCCGACGTCGGCGTTCCTCCGTTCCCTCTGACGCTTGCACTCACGCGAGTTTCTGACTTGGCTACCAGTGCAGACACACGGCGGCTGCGATGACGACGGGGCCGAAGCCCGTTCCGTTCTTCCTCTGTCTTTTCTCCCGCCTCTTGATTCAAAGGGGAACACGCGTCGCGTGTGCTCGGCGACGTCCGTTGCCACACGGGTATAAACGCAAAAACGTGTATGCATATGCCTCGTCCTGTGGCGAGAGGCCGACTGCCCTCCAGCACCTGGAGCGGCCGATACTAGTATAACCGGGTACAATGCCTCCTGTATCGAGTGTCCTTCTTTTAACACCGGCTTCGGCATTCGCCTCCTCGTCTATCCCCTTCGGTCTCGTCCCTCTCACTCGGTTTTACGAGGACATTCCGTGCTTACCGTTCTCCTATTAACTGCCAGGTAGATCCCAGTGATTCTCAAACACCTATTCACCTATGAAAAATATGCAATGATGCCTGTTTAGCCTTTCAACCAGGCATTTCATCCCCGCTCAAGATACTTCTTTCGGTTTCTTTTTGGTCTGCATATACTCGGACGTATGTGACATCATTCTTCTCTTTCTTGCCTGTAATCAATTTCTGTGTTTCGCAAGCGAACGAAACGTTCCTCGGTCTATTTGCAATAAACAGTAAACGCGACGAAGAAAATTGGACAGCTTGAAGAAGGTACTGAGATATTTACGAAGTGTACCCGCTACGAGGTTTAGCAATAAGTTTGGACCGCGGCGCGACGCTCAAGTTGCGGAGTCACGCTGCCTTTTCCCTTGTACCAAGGGGTAGAAACTACAGCTTATAGCGAAAGAACACGGCAGCGTGGGTCTCTTGGTTGGTCATCGTTACTCTATGCCACGTTCTACGTACGTCCGGTAGCGTTGTAAAAGCGTTATCGATCCTATGACTCGTGCCCGCCTTTGTGTTCCACGCTACAGACCGGAATCCCAACCGCAGACGAGAAGCGAGCACCGAGTTTCTTAATTGAACGGGTGCCGGCCTTATGTTGTGAACTTTCCGAACGATCGCCCGATGTTCGAACGTCGAAGCAACGGCAGGCAAATTCGAAATGATGAATTTTTCTATAACGACCTTCATTTTAATCTTGCTGTTTTACTCGTTCATTTTTCATCAACTCTTACTTAGAAGTCTTAACAAATTATGTTAAGCATAGCAGTATTTTGTATTCTAAAGAAGTTAATAAATCCGAGGTCCGTTTCCAACGGGAAAATAGCTTATGATGATAAATGTATAGCGATGAAGTAGAACCTCTCATTATGAACATTCAACGTTCTATTAGGTGCCAGGAAATGTTGGTG
The DNA here is from genome assembly GCA_004307685.1 of Ceratina australensis. NCBI lineage: Eukaryota > Metazoa > Arthropoda > Insecta > Hymenoptera > Apidae > Ceratina > Ceratina australensis. The sequence goes on from SHCU01000121.1 coordinate 32,865, forward strand.
CGGATTTTGAGAATAAGAAAACCGAATTTTATAAACAAATCCTCGTGCTCTTTTCGGTATTTAATATTATTTAAAGGATAAACGTAAAATGGTGTTCATGATTTTATAGTTCATATAGAACAGTATTTGTAAACAAATCGTATTCATTTTACTGTGTATAATTTAGCTTCAGGCACAAACATTTAATTCTTGCACGGAGATATTTATTCACTAAATTAATTTATGTGATGGAGGTTCCACTGCAATTAACTCCCATCTCATTTCTCGATATCCAGTTAATGGTTCAGTCCCCCGTGCTACCGTAAGACCTTCGAGAGAAACAAAAAATTGTTGTAACCTTTTCACCGTCTACTTATATTTCTCTCCCTGCGAAACAAAATGGTTTCGTGAAAAACACAATGAAAGCGATATATTTCACTGTCCGCCCGTTTAGGGCGCACAAAAACGAGACGCTGAAAACCGTAATCTCCGGTGTTATTTTTGCCTCATTACGGGAAGAATCACGTTCCTTGTTTAATTCCAAAAGGTCTGCGGTGAAATCTAGCACTGCAATTTCTCTCCGCGTAACTTAAAAAAAAAACTCACAGTAACGTGATAACCGCTGAATTGTTAAACTGGCATTACAAAAATGTGAAGAAACCATGATGATCATATTTACTTGCTTCTGTCTGTTTTCATTAAAAACTGAAAAAATTCAATCTTGCCATAACTGTTATAAACCATGTTCAAAGATATTTATCTTAGTTCCGCTTTTCTATGTTATTATTAACCATTAACCCCTTGTGGACGAATGTTGGCAAATAGTTGCCCAAGACGCTTGCTTGTCGGGTCGATTCTGTCCGCAAAGGGTTAGTAACACCATTAGTAAACTGGTGAGTTTATCACATTTCATTTATTACGACCACTTCCCCTGTTCATTTGACGTAGTGCATTTACTTTGGTGTTCATGCTTTCTTCGATCAACTTTTGAACGCATAGCAACTAACATTGTCCATTGGCTCTTCGTATATGTTACACTTAGCTGATTATTTTTGTTAAGTAACACATTTGTAATTGTTTGTAAATGGCAACAATTACTGTTAAATTATACATATAGCAACGTTAACAGTAATTTATAAAAAGTTACATCATTCTTTTTCCAACCTTAACGACAATTAATAAAGATTTATACAGGTTTTCAAGTTTCTTACATACTCTGCAAGTGTATTAAAATCCTTAAGTAAAGAGATGTATGCATCGTTATTATAGTGTCCCAGACCTAGACTCCTCTCACTATGAATCGTGGCTGTTGTTGCCGTTGTCACTTCCTTTTACGTACACGTGCGGTTAGACAAGCCAAGTTTCCAGCAAGCCAATCTTAATTCGCGTTCTTCATCGCCCACGCTATCACTCGCTGCTCAACTCGCGGAATGCCTCGATTCTTTCCACCTTTTACTTCGCACAGTCGTTATTTTAGCGTTCAAGTTGAGGCAGCATGCGACTTTTCCTCTTCGATGTTTACGAGCTCGCGAGCTTCAGCCCCTTTTTGATCGCCTCGGTGAACATCGGGTTTAAGCTTGAGTCACCTCTTTCAAGTGATTAGGTTGTTATTCGAGATGACTCTACTTGTTTCTTGTTTTCAGCAAATGTAAATTTTCTTTCGATTCAGTGAAAGGATTTAATTGTGAAGGACAGTAAAATGTGAATTTCTAATTAGTAAACGGCGGCTTTTAATGTACGATCACGTTTGTTAAAACATATTTTAAGGAGCATCATACATTTTTATTACTTTAAAATGTCAAGTTTATTATCTTACATATTTATGTTACGCAAATTTTGTGTGCTTAAATAAAAATTCATAGTGTACTAATTACATGTAAATTCCAGCAGGTGCCCTCTTCTACATTATTCTTCAAAATAATGGTAGCAATTTTTTACAACGCAGAGTATAACCATTGCATTACAAGGATTCTAAAGAGATTTCTATTTTAGATACTAGTCTGAGCCAAGAAATTATTTATGGCGGCCGTTCTTATTTGTTTTTGCAGCGTGGAACTTGCGAAGGCGAAAATGCTTCTCACGGTTAATTTAGAATAGTCTCTCAGCTTCATAAAAAATGATCTTGATCGAAATAAAATTTCGATAAAAATGTTCCACTTGGAATGTATAAGCGCCCACGTTTCCTCACGGCCGCGACTTGATGGATTCGCTTTTAGCCCGTAGGGTGCAGGGAATAGCAGCTTTTAACGATAAGAATGTTTTTTCGTTCAATTTAAATAGGAAACCATTTTTCAGCGCGATACTACGTGACGGGTTAAGAAGAATCACGGTAATCTCAACCATCGTTCGCGTTTAAATTGAGGCATGCAGATGCATCCTCAAAAAAAAGAACTCTGCAATGTAAGAGTAAACAAGTTTCTACAATATCATATCTCAGAACTTCTTACATCTTGGAATGCAAATTTTTATCCGACTTGAATCATTCATGGTTGAAAAAATCCGCTTGAGCTAGACATTTGCAACGTGCAATCAACTTGTAATATTTTATATACTTTTCATCCTGGCAAGCATTTTTTATACGTTTTGTAGGCGCAACGTTTAATAATAATAATAATATCAAATTCATAGTCTAGAGATGAGGATCTCTATTTGAATTTTCTATTGTCCCATGAACTCTAATTTCAGAGCAATTTTTAAAACGCTCTCGTAACATTCTTTATTATTGTTCTTACTAAATTCTGAAACGGCTTTTTTAAAATCGCATAAAATTCGAATTTACGACGCATGGTCGGATCTTTCATCAGTTATTCGTATCCTTTACTAAAACTCCCATCGATAAGTCTTCGTCATCTATCATATCGTACAGAAGAAAAAACACGTATCGATCATTTAGAAAACCGCGAAGGTGACTTTGCCAATGTAAAAGCATCATCATCTATGAACAAATTGCTACCGACACGCAACCATTTTTTTACATTATATCTTTCACTTTTCATTTAATAATATTCACTTATTGTTTTTATCATACAGTATATAAGTGTTTCTTCATAAGTTATATCTCGTCTCCTGAAGAGTGACAGTTCCTCAGTTAAATATCCTAAATTAAGATACCTTAAATATCTTCAATAAGCTACAGACTTCATTCATTGACCAATAAATAATGATACAAGGTGAAATAAAATGATTCGTATAACAATCAATGCAAATGAGTACTGACTAACTAAAATTCCAAATAAAATCATAATTAGTAGTTTGCCACCATGCAGGTTCAAGATCTTTTAATCCTTCTGACGCCTGTCATTTCGTAGACAAAAAGGAAAATTCTTATACTTAACATCACGTTGTACAGATTTTAAAGAAACACGACTAAAATTATGGCTACAGGCTCCAGAAATATAGACAAACCCTCTAGGAAACTATAAGTACTGGTAAATAGTGTTCTCCTTGCAGAAAAATTGAATTATTGAACCTGTGCATGCCAAGCCGAACCGCTTTGTATGACTGTACCGTCTTATTGTTCCCGTATTCACAAAATCTTCCATGGATCGATCACCACGATCACGTACGGAATTCGACGATAATTCATTCGCGCTTGCACGCACGTAAAGCGGAGAGCATCGCGTCGCGACGCTTCGTGGGCGGGCGTCGCGGCGCAGACGCCGCCGGCTGTATATACAGGCACACATAACTACTTGCACGAGCATCGTCGTTTCGTTGAACCGTCAACGAAACCGTCGACACTCGTGCGGCGTCCGCGACCGCGAGCAGACTGACATCCGGCCCACGATTCACGCGCGTTCCGCGACTCCCTCGATCGCTTCTCTCCATTTCCGATGCTAGAATATCACGAGAATTTCCGCGTGATTTCTCCTAGAGTGATACGAAAGTATTGCTGATGTATCCGCTGTTGTCGTGACTTGGAGCGAAATGTAAAATCTCCTGTGAGAAGCCAAGCTAATTTGAAATGTTTAGTAAATAAATCAGTGAGTGAGTCGTTAGCATGCACATGCTACTGAATAATCAAGAGTGACTGAACGGAGGGTGGCATCGTCTAATCAGTTCGAAAAGATTCGAGTTCTTCTATAGGAACAACTCGATTAAATGTGTTTAACGATAAGAACATGGTAAATCGACTATTAAGTGAATAATTATTTTTGTTTATTGAAAGTTATAGAATTGAATTACTGGAATTATTACTTGAAAGTGTTTTGGTAATGAGTCAAATTAATGTGAAGAGCCGTGACGAAAGTTTCAGATTGCAATTCGCGGCTGCTGAAAGTGCCCGAACTTTTCGATAATGAAGTAAGTTTAAAAGCTAACGTCAACCATGTATATAAGCGAGCGAAATTTAGTTGGCATTCGGATCAACGCAGCACGTGCATGCTTTCATTGCTGATCCAATCAACATAAAACAGCGTCTGTTTCGTAGCAAAAGCTTTATTCATAATCAGTTACGCCATTTCGTTCAAGTATACGTGTACTATTTTCCACTTACTTCGTTCCAATCTCGGTGCCATCGATACCGATATTTCCTATTTTATGTTTCCCCTGCCGCTCGCGATCGAATCGGCCACTCGACTTTCCCCAGAGTCTTGAATGAGGTCGTTACCGTTGCAATCCCGAAAAATTGATACTGTTCCTCCCCTACGGCATCGAATTCGCGCACATCGAACGTCTCGGTTAACGTCGCATTACTGAGAATTACAATTCGCGGTATAATCGCGACGTCGCGTTATTCCCATCGAAAATTTATATCGCATTATCGTGATATCGTAAAATCGGGTAACGGTACGCGCGTTATTTGAATATTCTCGTTAACCGTGCTTTATTAACTTCACGGGAGCGCTATGCCTCATCGTTATCGCTAAATACTACACGCGCCGCTTTATAATACCAAGAGCGCGGTGATGCCGCGACGGAGGAAAGAATATTGCCGCGTGGAACGAAGTTCCGTCGTCGACGCTTTATGAAAAATACATCCATAATGTATTTCCCGGGAAATAAAAACGAGTTGAGCATTTAACAATGTTAAGGGGTCTCTCACTTCTGCTTGTATCGCGTGATAAAAACCAGGGACGGTAACAGCGGGTAACTTTTTAGATGCTGCACTTTCTCATGCGCATTGTACTTCCCTTCAACTTTATAGATCACTACTATTCCCTGTCACTACTTTACTCTGTCTGCCACTTTCGTTTCTTTTATTTTCGCTTCAGTGAAGAAAGATAGAATTTGGTTTTTTATTGACACAGCTCTTTGTACATATCATTCGTGGCTACTCCCGTAGGCGCAACGATTGTACTGGGTGTGGACTCAACTCACTTTGATGCAGGCTACGTAACTATCCATGCGTCAGTAGATATAAACGTTGAAGAAAAGATGATTTTGTTTAGGTTTCTTTTATTTTATTTAATTTGACTAATTTTAACGTTAACTGAGCATTCATTTCGTTAAGTTTGGTAGATTCAGAGGAAAGAGAAAGATATTAGTTTAGTTAGGTTGAGTCATTCGTTGGATAGATTCAAAAACTGATCAGGTTTAAGGATAGGTATAAGATTTAGGACATACGAAGCAAAATCGGGACGGCCGTAGAATAAGAAAAGTTCTTGGGTTGTATTATAGTCTGAAAGGTGTAGAGAAAATCACCTCAAAGTTGAAAAACAGGAGTAAATAAATAATAAAGCTACGTACAATGTGCGAAGAAAATAAGGAAATTCGTTGAAATATATTTTACTCTATGACCGAGCTGGTTAGCAAGCTCTTTTATATGTATACATTACAATTTATGCTTAATAATAAAAGTTTGGTGCACTTGAACCTATGCTATTTAAATGAGTGAATCAGTTATTATTAAAATGCTAAACAAAAATGGTAATATTTACTTCAACCGATGAATACGATTTCCATAAATAACTCAGAAAAACGAAATTGAAACATTTATCTCGCTCTCCATAAATAAATAGTAGGTGAAAAATTGAACGAATATTTAAAAAAAGAAAATATTGTGGTACGCACACAATGCTGATGCTGCAACGAGAGAAAGGTAAATATTAGTTTTTCGAATCGATCTGCCTCTTTTTATATTTCGGTATTACAAAAATTCGGAACATGTGATTTTTAATTTCATTTAATATATACCTAGGCTTTAGCTTTGATCTTTCGAACATTTTGCTTTCAAAAATATGAAAGTACGTTCACGCGCTATAACGATTTAACGGTAAAACAGGATTTGAAAAATGGGACGGATAATAATAACAGCCAAAAGCATGAAGATAACCAACGCGAGAGACACGAACAAATTTCATTTCCCCAGAATAAAAGGAATTCAACGGGGAAATAATAATACTGTATATATACATTTTACGTGCTCATGCATACGCATACATAATATTAATACATGCCGGAATGAAACATAGAACAAAAGCAGAAAACAATACGGAATTACGTTCTATAATGGCAAGCAGTATACAGAGCTTCTCCGAAACGAAAATAAGCCATAACTACTTTATGATATGCTTCTCGTAGCCGACTGGGGCATTCCACGTAGCAGTCGCCAAATAAAAGAATCGTGAAAACTCAAAACAACAGACTCGATATTTCGCCAAACCGATAAAACTTAGAAATGATTTCAACTGGGAAACAGGGTCAAACGCGATATCGAATTCATCACTGGATTTTTACTCCGGTACCTCGGAACAAAACACACTGGATATATTAAATCGGTCCATATCAAATCTCATTTCCTACGAACATAAGAGAGGTGCACGTACATATTTAAATAGTTTCATAACTTGCTAAGTATCTTCATTATTTGGAAACTCTTTATTTGAATATAAAATGTAGGAACTCTTTAGATGTTGTTTTACGTTCTTATTATATTGTTACGAATAATTTCTTGCATCGTTACCGCACTTGTTTTCATTGATTTTTACATAATATTGTCGTGTTTCAAAACTTTAAGTAGAAACGAATCATACAAAATCAACCAGCTTTTCACTTGTCATATTGGTCAACTATTACGTACAACAACTCATTGTATTTTGACCGAAAATAAACGACAAGTATCCATTACCACTAGCAGTCAACGATTTATACATGTAATCAAATGACTGGATGATAATATCCTCTATCCTATTACAATGTGAAATATAAATGATTTTCAAACAAATTCATATTATAATCGCATATATATATTATGTTACCTTCTGCTTAATTTGGATCATAATAGTAGACAATGAAGAAGATTCATAATAGTAAATATTAGATATATATATCTTATATCTTGTTCATAATAGAAATGTCTAAATTTGAAAACTAAAGCGACGCGACGTTTCATGTGCATAAATAATCTACTGCATATGAAACGACACACAACGCTTGCGACGAGATCATTACTAATATACAATTGTAAGTCGTGCCGCTTTCGTATTACAAGTTGTCATCTCGCACTTGCAGCGCTTTCATCCAAATTCTGTCTCGACGGTAGTTACTTACGTCTGCAGCTTCGCGCCTATTTTTGTTCTAATGAAAGCCTTTTTGCGAGAATACATTTAATGAATAGGCAAAGGCAGAAAAAGTGAAACAAGGAACGAGCCGGAAAGGGAGAAAAGAAAACTCCGTTGAATTCAATGGATTTCCTTTCAATTTTCACCGACCTGGTTTGGACTGTCAGCCGGGGATAACGCAACCATTCTTTAAAAAGGACAATTTTTTATTATCGTAATTGACATGACAATAGTGCTGAACAAATCCTTTTTCACTCTCTTATCAGAAGAATATTCTGTGACTTGGCGCGGACACCACATTTTGGCAAAAATGAATTAGAAGTAACATCAAATTTTTTAAATATTATCTATTCTATGTGAAACAATTTCATATTCTATCGAGAAATTACTATAAATGATGCATGTAGATTTTTGCAAATGCCAAATGATATTTTAAGTCAACCGTAAAACATTCACCAAATTTGCACAAAATCGTTTCACGTTGTTAGTTCGTCCGAGTACACAGGATTGATTGTTATACATATTACACGTTAAACCAATTAAAAATTTCACCTCGTTAAACGTCCATGCATCATTAATTGCATGATCTCCGCCGTCCACGTAATATAATCGTAGGTTACCTTATCGTCATCAATATCTGTTGATAGACCGTGAATAACATCGGAGTCAAAATTGAACAATGGAGCGGGATGTCAGTGGTGTGTAATGAGCGCGATATTTTCGCGCGATTTGAACTTGCTCGCGTATCAATTTACCACCGCGAGCCTGTTTGTAGTCCGAGGGGAACAAAGGGAGGAACTGGGACGATCGCGAATTGGCAGCTGTCATTTAAGCTTCGTTGTTTCGTCTATAGAAATAACTGTGACATCGATTTCCAAACATCTCGAAACGTACTTGAAATATTCGTTGAGCCACGGTTCTTATATCACTTAAAAATTAAGATAACAAGCTGACGAAGAGGTGAAACTAAATATAGACTGAAGTTATACTTGTTGGTTGTTACAAAAATATTTCACATGAAAATCTTAACTCTTTTTTGAGAAAATTTCAGTTCAGTTATTTTGTTCAATGCATATTTAATATATTCCGCTCCGCTGAATGACGACAAGATCTGCGAAATGTCATGTACAACGAGTTGAATGCTGACGATAAGAAATCATAACGCGAGAGTTCTTGTGTCTCGAACTTGGCTTTATTGCGATTTCTCTGGAACACATTTGAGTGTTTCGGGGGGAAAGGAATACCGTGAGTAGTGTCGATAAAGGAAGGTCGTAATATACAGCGGTCAATAAATCCTGGTTTGCCAGAACAATAAACGCAGACCCTCTAGAAACAAGGGGAAATGTCGTTGAGGAACGAACGAACCAATGAAATTGCTACGTCATAACCGTGTAACACAATTTTGGTTCGTTTTAATGGTTCAGGGTAACGAAGCAGATGATAAATTAAAAAGGAAATTAATAGTGGTTAAGGCAAATAAAAAACAAAAGACAATGTCATATTTCGCAATTAGTATTTTCATAAAACTTCCGCCAATTTGTTCAGCTAACATCCATCAACAATTTCGTGATACAAAATGCGTACGATAACTAATTAACGTAAAATAAAAATTTTTTTAAATATTATAGTTTGAAAAATGTTCACTATAAAATATAAAAACGATGGATACTAAGTGCTTCCATTAAAATTTCCAGACTAATTGGATTCTGAATATTAATGATAGAGTAACGAAAAAAGTAAGTAAAAGAAGTAAATTGCTTTAAGATTGACCAATTACCAAAAATTTCAATCGACCAAAGTGCACCGTTCTCTATAAAGAACAGCCGAGAGAACGTAATTACCACGAAAATACTTTACAATTCGTTTCTTAGATTAGTGAAACGAGAGTTTCATTTACGAAAGAAGGAAAACCTTGTTTAAAATAAAATAGACTTCCGTTGAAACAGTCTAGACTATAAGTATTAAGTTGGTGCATTTTACTTTTTAATGCGCAACTCAAGAGTCATTTATCATCATTTAGACAATAAAATTAGCTACATAGTAATAATACAATATTAATGATAATAATAATGTATGATATTCTACTGGGAATCACATTTCATGTGTATCAACCGAATTCAATACGAGATCCTATTATCACGCAGATTTGCATAGCAAGTAGAAAATTACTATCCCGTAATGGGAATTTTTACTTAGATCCCGTGATTCGCATAATTCCCATTTCACGCAGTTATTGGGAAACGCCCATCTCTACAGCGCAAAAACCAATGAAATCACGATTTCCAATCCGTGAATCCGCAGATCTGTAATTACCTACCCTCCGCGTTAGCCCGAGATCCCACAGCCGTCTTTTCTATGTTGCATATAAATGTCTCCTCGATTTCAGGTGAATGTTGAGCAAGGTCTCGTCGTACGCGTCAGCCGAGCCTTATTATTCCGCCGATGTTAATTAATGGACGAATCAGCACAGCGGTAATTAATACTACAACCGTGTTAGGTCTCCGATCGATTGATGGCGCGGCTGATTTCGCTGCAAACGATGTGTATCCACGGCGAAGGGGGGGTGTAAATTTCCAGGCGAGCGAGAAAATTCAAAGTTAGAGGAGAATCGCGGAGAACAATGGCATCCTTCATTTAGATACGAACAAAGGAAGAGCGGAGCCAGGAATCAAAGTCGAAGGGAGTAGAAAAGTGTAAAAGTGGCGGAAATAAGATCTGAAGGTTGAGAGAAGTGTATGAAGAAGAAGTTTTGCGAAGTGGTTAAACGCTGATGAAATTGTGTGGCAGTCAACCCAATTCGCCTGAAGCTGGTAAAAATGAACGGGTAAAAATTCCAACTGCTTTTGAGGTTTAACGAAATAACGAAGAACAGTGAGAGAGCGCGCTGACAACTATTTATTCGTTTATGTTATTTACTTTTCTTCGTGTTTTACCGCTTCGACTAAAACTGATATAGGCGACACGGCGACGCGACGTCGCTGAAGCAGCGGCACTCTTCTTCCACGTGCTTAAGAAAGAGGAAACAAAACAACTGACAAATAAAGAATAAAGACGAACAAACAAGGAGTAAACAACCGCGTATAGGAGCGGTAAGAACGAAGAGAGGCGAAGACAAAACGTTAAGAGCAACGGGGGGATACTGACATAAAGAAACGACCTTTCGGTGAAGATCTAATAACAACGTGGCGGAGGGGTTGCAGAGAATATGAAGAGAAAGAAACAAGATTAAGTAACCAGGGTAACGAGACCGGAGGAGGAGAAAAAAAAGGGTGTAGGAACCAGGGATACGAGGGACATTCGTGGAAAAAAGAAGACAGTTGATTGAATGATTAATCGGATGATGAGTTCGTGGAAGTATGAGAATTCCAAGTGGCTTCTTTACCTCGCTCCGACCAAACTCGGCTGTACGTTACATCGGCCACCAACAATCGTGTCACGTATACAGATTCATTGAAGGGCAAAAATGGGTGCCAACCAGTCGACGAGAAGCGAGCCCACCCCCGGAGAAGAAGGTGAGTCCGTTTTTGTCGATCGAGCATTTATTGTTAGCATCAAGGTGAGAGGTTGAGAAATGAAATGTCGGCAATATTTCGTTCGTGATCGTCCTTGTCTAATTAGAGAAATTATGCCGATAACGTGAAAAGGGCTTAGCGTTGAATTCCGATGAATTATGACTGAATTCCGTGAACACGAATAACGAATATTTCACGTAATTACATAGAAATTGTAACGCTCCTGGAATAAAATTTCAACGTGCAATTAAATTGTTTTTTACAACAAAAACGCAGATTTGTTATACAAATTTTTTTATCCTGATTTGATGTTCGTATCAATTATTATTCTGTTCTCATGAGAAAAAGAAACTGAATTTAAAAAGAAATAAATTCTGTTCCGTAAATGTAAAACTGTTTTTCTTCGGAACAAGTTGTACGAAGACGAATGAATTCTTTATTATTACTTTCATTATTTAAACTGAAGAGCACCGTACGGAACTTGCACATGTAATACAAAAATTCTATAGCGCGACTGTTTCATCATTAATCATCTGTATAATACTTTCTAAAATCTCTCCAGAAGTAATCCTAAATAAATCGTCTGCATTTAATTTTTTTTCACATCCGTTGATCCATATGAACAATTGGAACGATGAACTTAAGGGACTGTACTTTTAGGGAGGGTTTCTCTATAAATAAACAAATTTAAAATGAAGATATTAATTAAACTGTTCATTGAAGGGAGACGTCACAGAGTGACAGGCGTAATTGCGTCTGCTGCATCGGAGTGCTCGCGATAGTAATGCATGATTATTCGCAGAAACTTGGCAGGTTTGCCGAATTTCACTGTGATGACAGACGGTGATGGAATTTCATGGAACCCTGACATAAACGATAAACTTCCTGCTGTGGTTTGACAATACCGGGAATTTCGTAATTCGTGTATCGAGCTCTTCGTGTAACTAGCTCTTTGTAAATGACCACCGAAGCCTTCTCAACCTTCCACAAAAAGATTCTAAGGAAACATTCGGTTGTCCTTAAAGCACAAAAACATCCCTTTCGTCATTAATTCGATACCATTGCTTCTCGTTTCAGTGAATTTCGATCACTTTCAAATCCTGCGCGCCATCGGGAAAGGAAGCTTCGGAAAGGTACGAGACACGCACGAAGCACCTTTTTTTAATTAAAGTCAATCGAAAGTCAGCTTGCTCGTTCTTTATTCATTGTTTATAAAATTCATAATTTATATACCGCGTTTGTTGAATAATCGGTTTAATACAAGTAGAACTCGTGGAATAACAAATAAATTACCAGGTTGATATTAATTAAGTTAAAAAAGTGCTTCGGGGTATTGCGTTACGCATTATTTGCTTAAAAATTCATATATTCAAATTTGTATATTATGATTTCAATTTGAAATTCGATATTGGAATTTCTCCGATGCTATTATTCCATATAAATATTAGCCTCTCCTAGCGTCCAGCAACTAGGCACTAAGAGGGACGTGCACACGCACAGGCAATGCACACGCAAAGTCTCTTCAATAATAGCGGATTATTAACAATGAAGTTCACTATTTTTAGCATCTTGCCAAGAAGTCCATAGCGAATAAACTTCACATTTTTCTAATCAATATACATAAAACAATTGACTGTTTTAATGAAGATGTCATCCGTTTCTTGCGGATTCAAATAATTCTGTATTACTGTAATCTAGCTTTGAAAATCTCGTATTTGATTTCCAATTAGTGGAACATCTGCATATCTTATGACTGTATTCGATTTATCGTGGAACAATAATCCCCCGAGGGAGGACAACGCGTACCTAATTCACGGACGTAGTGATCTAGTAACGAGCAATTAATTATTTCTTAACAGGTTTGCATAGTACAGAAGAGGGATCGTACTGGGAACATGTATGCGATGAAGTACGTACACAAGGGCGAGTGTGCATTGAGAGGTGCGTTGAAGAACGTCGCCCGCGAAGTGGAAATCCTCTCGCAGTTGGAACACCCCTGTCTCGTAAACCTGTGGTTCAGCTTCCAAGGTAAAGCGAACGGCGATAGCGGCTGCTCCTCGAATTCTGTCTACGAGATTATCCAACCCTTTCCGAAACCTCCCTAAATCCCCCCCCCCCCCCCCCCC